>APFE030570489.1:0-10000 GCA_000404065.3 Pinus taeda
TGATAATTTTTTTTCCCGAAAACCTTTTAACAATAAATTAATTTATCACTTTCCACGGTATGCACCAGTTGCTTTTCAAAGAACCTATTCCTATCATTATGAACTTATTTGGTTGACTTCTTTTTTATTGTTAATTGAGAAAGGAAAAGGCTTTGCTTTAATCAACACTGATTTATTCCAATCAAGTTGAAAACATGGCTTCCCACCGCAACCATATAAATAAATAAATATATTTTTTATTAATTATATTAAAAAATAGATAACAATAAATTTATTTTTATAGACTTGTACTCTAGTTAATTAATGTTAAAATATTTTTAACCTTTGAAGGAAATAGATCTGAAGGAAATAGATCTCACTTTATATATGTTTTATATTTCCATTCAATATAATGTAAATATTAGGCATAATATTATGCCTAATGTAAGTTTATTAGAATTTATTAAATATTTTATTATTAAATATTCATTCTAAACATCAAAGAAATAGGTGGGTGAAATAGTTATAAAATGGAAATAGTGGGTGAAATAATTACAAAATATTCTAGAAAGATTCTAAAGAGATAATTGCTATCCACTAATACGATTAGATTCTATGTATTTTGTATTCACCTATAAAGTTCATGAGGTTGGTGTCTTTACGGAGGATTTCATACACACTTATCCTTTCACATAGGTTGGTGCCTTTATGGAAGATTTCATACACACTTATCCTTTCACATTTTCCTAGCAAAACCATGTACTTAGGTTTCCATGGATTCCTTCCTGACTTGATTTACTACATGAGTGATTCTGGATCTACATTGGATTCAAAAGGATACAAAGATAGTGATAACAATCCCTAACCACATGAGCAAACTCATCTCATGCTATGTTGCCTACTAATATTTAAAGAGGGTCTTAATGTCAGGAACAACCCTCATTAGGGCAATTTGGAATGTTGGTGTTTATCAAACATGGAAGTCCAACTTTGTGTAGCCTTTACAGATTTCTTGACAAATATTATGATGTCCCATTCAATTACTTCTTCTATGGAAGGCTTCTTTATGAGGATCTTGATGAGGTCAACTTTTGCACCCTATTTTTCTTTATCTCAAAGTATTATTCCTAGGATTTCTTGGTCACTTGCCTCACAATATTTTGTAGAGACTTTTATTTTTCCTCAAGTACATATGTCTAATCATACAAGTTATTTTCTTCATTTTCCTTCTCTATATTGATTGTCTCAACAATTTATTTGTTAAGTTATCATGCTCTATGTGTCAAGTCTCCAGTGTGACATCTATAGCCTTCTCTGCAGTCTCTACATACTTCTTAAAATTCATCATCTTGGTTCATACGATCTAACTTCAGGTAGCTACGTTATTCCAATCCAAAACATTTCTTAAGATTAAGTAAGGGTATGGGAAATGATTGTTTCTAGCCCCATCTCGTGTCACTCAGCGACTGCATTAGCTTTGTTTCTATTTCTAATCCCCTTTGGCTTTGTCCAACACTTCATTATCGACAACTTTCTACGTCTATGTTGTCTTCAATGTTCTATTGCTTTCTAGAGCCTTTTTTAATGATCTACATGGCAGAGGATGATGGTGATCTTATGGATTTTATTCTTCATCCAACTTTGATTTATTTGTTTTATATGAGATGTATATGAAATAGTATTGTAACTTCTTTTGGACCTTAGTACCTATTTAATGGGCTCCCTACTCTTCCAACATATCATCCTTTCGAAGGGCCTATGTAGCACCTCGCTAGTCGAATTAGCCGGGAGTTGTTATTCTCCCCATTCCTGGGTGTCGCTGCATTTTGCGAAGCTGGTTCATTCAGTGAAGCATTCAGGGAAGTAGTTGGTGTCTCTTAATGTGGCTAGAAGTTGGTTTGAAGGGGTTCATATTAGGCTCTCCATAATGGCAACAAGTTCTTGGGGTTGTCATCGTCCTTGCTCAAGCAAGGTGGCAAGAGACTGCTCGCATGATTGGGTCAAGGTAAAAATGTGCCCACCCTTTGTGACCTTCTCTCATCCTTCCTGTGATATGTGCACTAGTGAGCATGCATAATTGTGTGCAGACATTGCTAAGTTGCAGGTGCTCCTTCATCAGCAGAGGGAGTCGACCAATTAGTATCAGGAAATGATCTTGCAAAGAGTAAACAAATTGGACGGTTGGAAGACGAGGTCAGGGCGCTCAGAACCATGCTCGAAGATCTCCAAATGCAGTTCACCAAGAAGAATTCTGCCCTTGTAGAGGAAAACTCAAGCCTGGACTTTAATCACCCTATTGTTTCTGAGGACTAATCTATGTCTTTATGTCTGCTTTTCAATGTATCTTTCTCTTATCATAGTTCTTTCGAGTATATACTAATATGATAATAGGAGCGTTGATCATTTTTGTAGTTTTGCTCGATAATTTGGTCTAGTTTGATAGCCTGCACATCATTAAACATTAAAAATGGCATTAAAATGTTATAAGTTGACAAATAGTACTGACCATTTCTTCTTCTCACAATATTTAAAATTAAAAAATATAAAATAACTAATTTATATTTTCAAACAATTACTTATCGATCGTGACAAGCGGCCTTCATTTCCTCTTATCCCAATTTTAATTTAATGTACCCACATGAAATGTTCCTGAATCCTCTCTGGATAGCTGACATTTTCAAGTTGTTTAGTTAGTTAGCATAATGGAATTGTAAATTTCCCAAGTATCTACCAGATACACGAAATTAGTATAATCAATACTCTTTGATAAAAAAAAAATCCTCATTATATTTCAGTTTTTTTAACTTTCTTCGTCCAATATTATAATTTATAAATCATATTTGGTTTTTTTTAAGATTTTTATTGTTACTTTAAAATATTCAAATTATTCTCTTTCTTAATTTTAATTACTTATTAACAGTTCGTCCTGTCTCTTTTTAGTTTCTTATTCTTTTAAATTAATTTTGTTATTTTATTTTTATATATTTATTTTGATATAATTTTACTTTTCCCCTTCTACTTTTATTATATTTATGGTTTTTTTTTTAAATATAATTCACACTGCTACTTACTACTAGTACATAAAAACATCCCTAGATTGCATAATTTTCCACCAAAACTATAATTAAACTCTCTTTTTGTTCCCTATTAAACTTCACTCTCCTATAATATTATGCACACTCTTAAAACAAGGTTTTGCTATTTACCCTTTTGCATAGCCTTTCTTTTTACTTTCCGTACATCCACTTCGTGTAAATAATGATTTAAAACTTACCTCGATTATTTCAAAGTGTTAATTTCTATTATGCTCCAAGATTATATGTTTTTTATTCTTTAATATATTTTTGATATAATTGAATCAACGATATATAAATTTATCACTTTTAAACATCTTTTATATAAAAATAACTTACATATTTAATATTTTTTTTATATTAATTTTTTTTAATAAAATAATATAATTAAATTATTAAAAATGTTAAATATTATAAATTAAAATAAAATAAATATTTTAATAAAAATAAATAATTTCATTGACTTTTACATCAAACTAAAATATTAGCCTTTTAATTAAAAAAAAATTATTTAAAAATTCTTTCATGATTAAAATACTGAAACATTCATTCAAAGAACATGAAATGTAAAAATCATCTTCCAATCGAGATCATGTCAATATCTACTAATAAGCATCTCTGTCTTTAGGCTATTGTAAATCTTTTAATTATTAAATTTAAATTAAAAACAATAAAATTTCATCCATCATTAACTTTGATGAACAAGAAACTTCTTGTTGACCTCAAGAAATAATAAGAGTCAACATTGAATACCTGCCATATAGTAGTACCCTTTCACACTACTCCCCAACAAAACTTACTCTACAATATCGCAAGGAATCATATATATATATATATAGAATTGCACATGGCAAAGAAGAATGTTAATTGCAAACTCCCTATTATAAGGTCACCATCTAAAGTCATTATTATTTTATTTTAATATGATGAGTTTGGCATTAAAATTTGAAATTATTTTTACATTATAAATATTATTTTTATATAATATTAATATATTTTGTTTAGAAATTTATTCTTAAATTTTAATAAATATATATATAAATGAATAAATGGTTTACATATTTGAAAAGTTACCTTATATGTATCATATATTATTATATGAAAAGAAAAACACATTGTTCTCTCATTGCTTCAAATATGATTGGTTATTCTTAGCATAGCTAAAAAATTATATGTATAGTTATATCAATATTCTAATTCCTAATAATGAAATAAACCAAAACAACCTTATATACAATATTAAAAATATACTAAGTAAATGGAATTTTCTCAAATCTTTGAAAACAACCATTGTTGTAGAAGGCAAAGTTGATCTCCCCCGGATTGAAATGATTCCCAATTTTTTATAACAATTCTGCCACACCATTTTGCTCCCTATAAATGTGGGCAAAGTGAACCTCATTGAATTGTTCAACCAACATTTTGATTCTCCACATCCAAAAAATAAGTGAAGGAGGTTCAAATAAAGATTGTCTCAAAACCCAATCAATCACCACTTTTGAATTACCAAAAATATCCAATTTCTCAAGAGAAAATAATCTAGCATAGGATAATACACCCCATGATGCAATGACTTCAGTCCTAAATTTGTACCACTACCTTCAAACCAATTGGAATGGAAATAATGACTAGGTCTAATGACGATGTAAGCCCCGCAACCACAAGACTGATTGCAAGCAACCCCATCAAAAGACCCCATAAGGTATTTTCCCCATATATCCACATGTTAGATGTTCCTCAAGTTTCTAAATTTTGCCATAGGACCAATTTCATTAAAATATGCACATTTTTTTATGCAAGTGCCATAGATATGCAACACTTTGTTTTCAAAGATATGTGCATCTCCATATACCCCACATGATATAGAAATGAAGAGTATGAAAATCCTTATTTTCCTTTTTCAAATCTCGTTTACAAGATTCCACTCACATATGATTTCAAGCTGCCTAAATTTTTAAATTGTTTAATACACTAACGCACATGGAACCGAAAAAAGGACAAGTGAGAAAAATGTGTAACACATCCTCCTAAGCCTATAAACACAATATGCACCTGTCAGGGCCCATGTATCCACGTCGACATAAATTGGCCCACGTAAGTATTGTGTTCTGCCAAGATAGCCAACCACAACACTTTAATTTGAAAAGGAGGTTCCAATGCCAACTTTTCTGGAACCAAGCAACACCCCCCACATAAAATTGCATCCTTGCAATGCAATTTTATACATTCCCTTCCCAAGTGAATTTATCCTCAAAACCATCCAAAGTAGTGTCGACCATAACTAATTATTGAATATATCTATCCCAATCCTCAACGAAAACACTATATAAACCTAAATCTTTTGATCAAATCTAGATAGAATATTGACTATATGGAATGGTGGCCACCTGGATCTGATTGATATAATAGATGCCTAGATTATGGATATGTTGAATGAGTCTTGGAGACATAATATGGTGTCCATTGAACCTAATAATAGGGTCCAAGCCAATCTCCACACTAGAACCATGATTAATCAACCATCGCAGATTGCCCAACTACCATTTTTTTATTTTCATCATCCCATTCCAGATGTATGATGTTGAAACATGAGTCTAGGTCTCATTTTTTATCCATTCAGATAGAGATTGATTTTTAAGACATTTTTCCTTTATTATATATTTCCATATAGCATAACTAGTTAAAGCCCGCCATAAGCTTTCAAACCCCAATGCCCAACCAATGTTTTCAATGTCCATAAGACCCCAACCCCCATCCTCTTTGTGTTTAGAAATGTCCTCTAGCTTGGTAAGAAGCATTTTTTTGACATCAAAGGAGTAAACCCAGATCAATTTTGAAATTATAGAATTGATCCACTTAATGAAGCATGGTAAAATGTAGAAGTGAATCTAGCATACATAAATGCTTTGAAGGACTAACTGAACTATAATCAATCTACCACCAATGGACAACCACTTATGCGACTAGTTATGCAATTTGCGCTTGAATTTATCAATCAACCAACACAAATCTCGGATAACATAATTGTATGGTTTCAAATTGAATTCTAGATATTTGAAACCAACATCTAAAGGGACCACTTCTACATTAAAAGAAACCATAATCACATGTACATCCTCAGACTTTTGGAATGCATCAATGAGAATAAATTTTGCACTATTCATATATAACCCAGATGAGAGACCGAATGAATAAACAAGTTGGTGCAAATAGGTCCATTCAACAATTGATGCCCTACCAAGAATAAGAGCATTTTCCAAAAAGTATTAAGTGGGAGATGGACATGTTCCTAGTGATCTGGAGCCCAGCAAAATAACCCAACAACTAAGCCTTAGAAATCAACCAACTTAGTCCATTGATAACAAACAAAAATAATAATGAAGATAAGGAACATCCCTACCTCAATCCCCTAGCGGCCTGAAAAATTTTTGATGGCACCCCGTTGATAATTATGGCAAAATTTGTCGAGGAAATACGCACCATTATCCAATCGACCACCTCCACTGATAAACCAATTTTGTGTAAGATTAGCCGCAAGAAACCTCAATCAACACAGTCATATGTCTTGTGTAAGTCTAATTTCAACAACAATGCCTTTTTCTTCTTTGTCTTGATAGAATGAATACATCACTGGGCAATGGCCACAACATCCTAAATCCATCTATTTTTCAATAAAACCAAATTGTGTGGGAGAAATATGTATCAAAGAGTTTTCTTTGATACGAGAAACAATAACCTTTGATATCATTTTATAGATGATGTTATAAAGTGAGATAGACCTATATAGACTCACACAATAATAATATATAAGCGCAATCTAAATAATAGACAAAATAGCTTCTTTGACCATAATAAAACAATACAATTTCGAACAAGATTTAGATTTATTGTTGTTTAAAATGTACTTTTAAATACATAAATAGATTCAACACCCTAAAAAACCAATAAAATACTTACACTTTACAAATTAAATAACTTTAATTTTGAAAAATCTCTACCAAATTTTAATAAAATTAACAAAAACAAATTATTTTATCTATTAATTACTCAATAAAAAACTACAAATAAAACACCATTAATAAAACCATACTCCTTTACCGCATTTAATACACCATTTTGTAAAACCATAATTTCGTTACCAAAATTCAACCCCACTTCAACGAACGCAACGTCACTAGCTGACGTGTCTTTCCATTATTATACGTGTTTAATGTGAGCATAAATAAATACGTGTCCGTGCAATCCCACGTCACACGGTAAGGGTGTAATGAAGAGTTGGTCGGAGGAACGGAAGGGAATCCAATTGTGATTGCAACGCGGAATTGAGAAAATATGAGTGCAGCCTGGCGGCCCACAAACAACTCGTTGTCTTTGGCTGACGTCAACGGTGAGGTCAAGTCAAAAGTCTTTACAAACCTTAATCTTTCATCCTATAGTGGTAGATCTTTTTTATCATTTGATATTATTTTGGGAGTAGTTTATTTAAGCAGTGGAATGGTCCGTTTTCTGTTATCGGCCGGAAAATTGTTCGGGCCACCAGCAATCCTTCCGTCCTCCGCCACCTTCCCCTAGCTCAGTCACCCTCCTTCTCCGCCACCCTTCCCTGGCAATCCTGACATTCCCTGCCATTCCCTGACAAAAAATCCAATCGCGGCTGGAGGGCCTGACCTCCCCTGACAGATCGGGGACGCGCTGGAATTGCAGCGGCGGAGTATTATTGCCGGTTCCAATTCGAATAGAGCAAATGGTCACCCGCGCGCTGCTCACTCACCTTCCTCTTCGACTCGCTCTTCCCGCTCTGCAAATTCCGGCCGTCAAGAAATGCCTGTTGCCTGCAAGCCGTCGAGGAGATTCTTTTGTTTCTTTAATGTGCCGGAGCTTGTCAACAGATGCAGTGAAATTCAATAAATTAAAATTATATCAATTAAACTACTATAATTTATAGATAGTCATTTTATTTTAATTGATTTAGTTATTACACAAATTATATGTTAAATATTTATCTTTTTAAATCATTCTTCATTATTATTATTAGAATTTTAAATAAGTATTATTATATTTTTATTCTATAAAACATTGTAGATATAAAATTGCTAATACGTCATATTGCATTATATCATATGATATATAAGGTATCATATCCCAAACTTAATACACAATATGATTACCATAGAGATATATCAAAAATTATGTATATTGGTTTTTCCCTTGGAATACAATTTATCCTATCCTCAAGCTTGTAAGTGAAATTAATATTGTGGGTATCTTAGATAGCCCCAACTATGATTGGTTCATGAAAATCTTTAATTATAGACTTATGGAGAGTAAATGTGTCACATTTAGGATTTGAATTTAGGTGGAGAGGATGGCATTCCTCCTCTTAATGGCTAGAACTAAACCCAATACACAAATGATATACATGTTCCATATGTCATTTTTTGAATTGCTTATAAGTTGCAAATAGAGAAAAATAGATCATAAAAAAGTTTGTATTATTAAGTGCATTTCATGTACAATACTATGTAAAACAACATATTAGACAAAAAGAGAACAACTCTCAGTTAACTTCTTGTATAATATATTCACGTTATACATGTTAGAATGCATTTCAATTACAAGATCAAGATTTACTATATTAAGGTATTTCATTTTGTATACATCAATGACCCAGTTATTTTTAGTATTATTAGTGCATTATGTGATGTTCTTGACACATATGTATTGGTAAATGAAACTAGTTGGGATTCCATAATCATCCTAGCAACAATGAAATGCATTCCTTGTGTAAGCACAAGTTATTATGTTTGTGTTTGTTTGTGTGTGAGTGTGTGTCACTTAGTGTGCATGCATGATTTAGCACTTGGCATCTATGGTGTTGTTTGTGCTAGTTATTGTTCAAGTTCGAGGGTACTTCTCCCTGGACCTTACAAGGGGAACTTCCTAATAGGAGCAATTAGAGACCAAGGGTAGGATAGTTAAAGCAAATCATGGTAGGGGATGGGCAAATTGAACACACATAAGGTTGTGGACCAAGTTCCCTAGTTATACACAAATAAGAGTGTTTATTTAACTCTTGTCATGAAATTTTCATTTGCTAGCATAAACTATGCAATTTTGTCATTGTCAAATATCTTTATTGCATGACCTATTGATATTATGTCTCTCACAATCATTCTACTTACTCTTACATTTCAATTAGTTTTTCTTTATTTTCACTAATTTGTCTTGATTAAGGCCTTTGCAGTGAATGAATACATTGTTTGAATTGTTTCATATTGCATAACCACTTTTTGTTTAGTTGCACTATTCTTTATTGATCAAGACCCTCATAGTTAATGACTCCATCCTTTGAGATATTCTTACTTGTTTTCTGACCTCTTACACTAGTCACATATAAAACATTAGCATGAACTTGGAAATTATGAATTCACATCATGGATCCCTCTAGTTGTTAGATTGTATTTAGATGTGTCTTCATTTGCCCTATACTCTTGCTTGATTCCTTACACCCTCACTTTTTTGTTGAAATTTCTTGAAATGCTTTTTAAAGCAAAGTCATAAAATTCACCTCACCTTACATGGAGGATTCTTATATGTCCTCCCCACGAAGTTTCATTACCTTAAGGTTGATTTCAAATATTATAACAAATGCAATAATGGATAGTGTTTCACTTCACATCAACCCAATATAACAGGTGGCTCAATAGTAATGAAATTGAACAAATGGTAACAAGTTTCATATCTTAGGGCACACTTTTTCAATCAAATATTAAATCTAAAGATCTCTTTAATACAACATATTTTATAAAAGAAAGTATATTACCTTATCTTCCAACTAATGTTAAATTGGTTAACAATTTAAACCCTATGTTATGTCAAATAAGCATAAACATCTGTATTAAAAAATACCTAATTAGAAGTAAGTGTTAAGTTGAAAATTCAAATTC
>APFE030570502.1:0-78382 GCA_000404065.3 Pinus taeda
TGAAATTATGTTCTTAGTTTCACTATCAATTTAATGCATTATTAGTTGGCATGCATCTATGAGTAATCACGATTTGTGACATTGTATTCAAGGAATTTAAGCTGATTTTGTGAACCCCGTATGCATAAATATTTATCCCTGCCATGGACCCTTCATGCTTCCCTCACAACGTCTTTTTCTTTCATTGTAACCAAGTACCATCTCCACTTGTTTCTCCAGGCACCACAACCATTTGTAAGGTATTATTTGACATAAATTTACTTTGTCTATGACGACCCCTGATGACCCCTGGTGACTTCACAGGTCAGAGATATAACGTTTCAACAATTTATGAATATTTTGAATATTTCTACCTGTCAAGAATTTAAGCTAAAGTTGTATTGGAGGCCTCTCTTTAGGATTTAGTGAGAATGGTGAAGGAACAAAAGGCAAGACTGAGAGAGGAATACCTTAGGTCTGCAATAGATTTTCTTGAGCTTGATGACCCTAAACCGAAAGTTGGGCCTCCTTCTGCAACATAACTATATTTGTCTAACTGCAGCTGCATCAGATACTCAAGTGGATTTTGGTTGGGGTGAGGCAGTGAGCATGACTCCAATGAGCTTTCCATTTGTTCATGTTTTCATTTTAGTTTCACCTCCAAATAAAAATACAGATGATAAGAGAAAAAAAGGCATGAGATTTATTACATGTTTTCCCTTTGAAGTAATGGAAGCATTCAAATAAAAAATGGGAAAGCTTGGAATGTAATAGGAAATAAGTGGTGCCCACCATACGCTACTGTGATCATTGTATGCATTTGTATAATAATTTTTAGTAAACTAGAGATTGCAATAAGAATGGGAAGTTACAGATGAATTGACATCACTTTCTGTTCCATTTCTATGCATTTCATTAGTGTCTGTTTCTATAAATCATCACTACAAATATGTTCTCGTTTTCAATAAGATTGAAAACTAGAATTTTGATTGCGTGTATGGGCATTTTCTGTTATATTTTGAAAGGAAACTTCTTGTTTCCGCGAAGTATCTTGCTCATAGTTGCTTTTGGGAAAGAAAAAAAACAAAATCTTGCCCATTGTTAATCAATTGAAAGGCTTGATAATTCATGATTATATAAAAATTAATGGTAGAGAAATGGTTTGTATCGTATATTAAATAACCCGTGATTCCATATCTCCAACTATAACATAATACACCCTTCACCGGAAATATCTCCTATACTTTGTACTTTGTATTTGGTTAGATGTGTTACGTGTTATATCAATTCATTGTACTTGGGCCATCTCATGGGGACTTGTTTAATCAGCATAATAACCCATTTCATCATCTTTTCATTTATTTTATCTCCATAATTGAGATTTGAGAAATTTATTACACTATCAGAAATTTATTAAATGGCAATACATAAGAAAAAGTGGGTTAGCTTAATGGATAGTCCCTATGATTAAAGTATTTTTGTTCTTGACACTCAGGTTTATGGTTTATCTAAGTGATCTCTTCTAGTGAAAATTCTTTGTACAAATATCTATGTGTACATTTAAGAAAAAATAATGTCTAAATAATTAAGATAAAAAATTATTTGTGTTAAATGTCTAAATCTAAATACTAACTACCCTATTTTCCATAATGAACTTTGTCCATTAGATTAAATATTAAGAAATATAAACTCTAACAATATAGTAAGAAGTTGGAAGCTCATATGGCATAATATTTTGGAATTAAGTCAATCATATACTTGGTTTTATCTTTTCATAATTTAATCAAATTACGATAAAAATCTCAACCATTTTCCATAATGAAATTTGTCCATTAGATTAAATATTAAGAAATATAAACTCTAACAATATAGTAAGAAGTTGGAAGCTCATATGGCATAATATTTTGGAACTAAGTCAATCATATACTTGGTATTATTTTTTCATAATTTAACCAAATTACAATAAAAATCTCAACTATTGTCATAATTTTATTATGATGCAACATTTATAAAATTTTATAAAGCTTTCTAGATATAGCCCAATTTTTACTAATAATTATGCTCAACCCGCTCAAATATCACTAATTAACTTATATATATTAATTATATACCTATATATTTATATATATATATATACTATATATATATTATATATATATATTATATATATTATATATATAATAACGCGCTTAATTCACTATTAACTTATAATAATATATATATATATATATTATATTATATTATTTATTATATCTGGGGATTCCAAAATCATTTGTGACTGGCTGAACAGGAAAACTAGATGCTCTACTTGTGCTTTGAATCATATATTGGATGAAACTTTGAGATTAATTTCATCTTTTGACACTTTTACATGCATTCATATTTACAGTGAGCAGAATCGGGCTGCCAACAACGTATCCAAAGAGGCTGTGCTCAGGGAGCCGGGCATTTGGTTGATTAGAGAATACCATGATGGAGCATACTACCAATACTTCCATTGGTCATTCATGGACTTTCTTGTTTAATTTCTGTTATATATTAGTTTTTCTTTGAACATACAGATACCATTATTTTTGTATGTATATATTGACATTCTGAACAATATGGTAACTGATTGGCTTCACAACCTTTTATATTGCTACCCCCTGTGCGGATCAAGGCAACAATTTTGTTTTTTGATATGTTTATGATCTGAATATGCATATCATCTACAAAGTGTAATTTCTTTCTTAATGAAATTACAATTTTTCCTTTTATATATTATATATATAATATATATATATATATTAAAAAAAAGAGATTCAAGCATCTCATCATATTATTTATTGTTTATCGGTCTAGTTTTTTTCATAAAGAAAATATAAAAAAAAAAAAAAAATTATTTGTTTTTTTAAATGTTGAGTATAGGTAGTCATATACATATTAAACAAGTACTCAAACTTAATAAATAAACCTTTATTTATCACTAAAAATTACTATGTTATCTAGATATATTATTACAAATGAGTTATTAAAAGGGTATAGCACATCATTCATCAATCTCATGAAAGTTGAAGTGTATCACATAAACCTAAAGAAATTACTAACCACTAGTCCAAACCTTGTCTTGGACATTTTTTTCCATATGTTTTCAACATTGATTCTCACTTGATGGTAACCTTATTTAAGGACCATCTCACTAAAGGATTTAGCTTATTGTAGTTGATTCACGAATTTATTAGTCCTTAGAAGTGCATATTTATATTTTATGACAATTTTGTTGACCCCATGGTAGTCAATGAACATTATCCAAATTTCATCCCTTTTTGGCACCATGATGATGGGTGAACCACATGGTTCATTTAATTCCTACTACAATTAGTATTGTAGCTACTCTTGTTTCCTTATCCTTGTTGCTTTCCTTTGCTCAGAAAAAAATGACACTAACTTCTTCAAGATACCCATGATTATTCATGTTAATGTTCAACGAATAAATATAGTTTTCCTCAAGTGATCTTATGGCATCACAACTCAACCTCCTAAAGCGATGTTATGGCATCACAACTCAATCTCCTCATGTGATATTATGGCATCACAACTCAATCTCCTCTTTAAATTCTCAATGGAGACTGTGGCTAGCAAGTTGTTTTGACAATTAAAGTGTGGAATGGATTCCAATAAAATACACATACAACGAAGTACAATTTGCTGTGAGGAAGAACCATTTCCTAATGTCATCAACTTATGTAGAAACATTTTTTAACAATTAAAGTGTGGAATGGATTCTAGTAAAATACACATACATCGAACTCAATTTGGTGCAAGGAAGAACCGTTTTCTAATGTCATCAACTTCTGTAGAAATGTTTGTTAACACTGTAGACAAGTGGATTCATAATAATTATGTAATTTTTTTATTTCTATAGAAAAATTCATCTCCATATCATTTTTTATGGGAAGCCTCTCTTGGAGATTGGTTTTTGCGGAAAGCCTTTTTGTTTGAAGCCTCCTTTTTGTGTGAAGTCTCTCTCTATCACCTGGGATAAAGTCTTTGAAAATGGCCACTGATGAAAGTAGCACAAGTTGCGAAATGATTTTTTCCTTGTCACTTCACATTGTTACTAATTCCTTCAAAGTTAAAATACCTTTCTCCTGGTCAAAAAGTAGCCTAGTTCCAATGAGGAATAGATGTTAGGAATTTCTTAAAAGATTATTGTTTTCTTGGAAACTTTCATCTCTTGAAACTTAGTCTTGTTTTTGTTTTTTAGCTAGTATTGGTTGAATTGGAGACAAGAGAAGTTTCAATAGTTGACTAAAAGAGAATCGAGGCAAGACATGCTTTTTTGTTGGGGTTTATGTTGTTTGCAAGCATAAACATTTTGTATGATTGAAAATTTTCTTACTCGATTTTCAATTTCATTTTGCAACAATGTTATACAACCCATGTCTTCACCTAGTAGTTTGGGTTTAAGGTTTTTTATGAAACTCTTAGTTGGGGTTTAAAGTTTTTTATGAAAGTAAAGATTCTGTAGGATTTCAATTCTTTCTTCCAAAGTAATCTTTTGTTTGTATTTATTTTTTATACTTCAATGCCATCTAGAGCGTCTTTCCTTGTTTAGCCTCTTGAGTGGGAGATATTGTTTATATTGTATTTATGTAGTTGAGTGTCCAAACATATTGGTAATACATTTTTAAATCTCCATCTCCTGTGCTCCCCATTATCTATTTTTTTTTTCTTTATAGTTTGTGGCCATCTAGAATGCCTTTTCTTGTGTAAAACTCCTGAGTGAAAGAGAATTATCTTGTGTAAAACTCCTGAGCGAAAGAGAATATTGTCTGTGTGGTACAAATATTTAAATACATTGACAATATTGATTTGTTGGGTTGTTGGTTTTGGTTTTTCTCTGCTTCACATCTGCTAATTGACATTTCCACATAAATTAAATTCCTGAGGTTTGTTGGGCTCAAAGACTTTACTAATTTTTTTGCGACCTTCATTTTGCAAGGTTTGAATGAATTGTTTGGGTTAGATATTTTGGTAATGATTATAATATATTTTTGTTGCAACATCTGTGGAATTTTATCTTTAACCTTTATTATACGCATAACTCTGCTAGGGTATTTATTGCTTATATGTGGACAAGCGAGTTTATTATCCTTTTTCCTTTCCTTCTTGTAACGTGAATCTACAACATATAGGAGATTGTTTGAAGTATTTCTAGTTGCTAACTAGAATTTAGCCTTTTTTTAAGATTAAAAGATTATATTATGTATACAATTGTTGTTAGATATAGGATGACGGTCATTACTTTACTCCCAAATTTTAAGGAACTAACTTGGTTATCATTTATAATGATTTTGAATGTTCATTTTAACTCTGTTTTCCGGGACAAAGTTTTTAGGGTTTTTTTGTTTGATTTTATGGGAACTTGCTTTAATAAATACTCCCAAAGGTAGGGAGTTGTGGTGTATAACATGAGCTATTTTCGCTTAGAGGTAAGGGGTTGTGGTGCATAACATGAGTTGTATTTGGCTTATGTGCTAGATCATAGGGGTATCTATTTTTCCAAAATCGTCTAATACTTTCTCGTAGCTTCATCCCTTGTTTGAAATATGCTAGTTTGGTTGATTTTATATTATTAATGCGAAAAACTGTGTGGAATTCACAGACTCTTCTGTGGCTCTGATTGTGAAAGTTAGGGGTTCATTGTGTCTTAAAAAAACATCAACACCAGAGAACCATCACATTCAATCAAGGATCCATACCTGCATTCACCAACTATCTATTTCTAAATTACCACGCTAGCCAGTTCCCTAGAAGGGTATAAAACAAAACTAAAGTTGCAAGTACAATGTTGAAATTGCTAAGCATTTCTTCAATTGAAATATTGCAATTCAAATCAATAGGATAGATAAAGGTGATTTCACTTTACTTTTAACACCATGTTATTCCTCTCACTCAAATTGTAACATATCAGGCATGTCTCCATCTATGTTATTTCTCCATATGTTATTGCCTTACGACGTTCCTTTGCAACATCTAGTGCAATTGCTAGTTTAAATTTATTAAAAGTAATAGACCATTTTGCTAAATAAAATTTTCTTATATATAAATGAATGTTATAAATAATAATGAGAAACTTATTATAGTTCGAATAATATCAACATCGGGAAACTTATTAGAATTAGAATAATCTCAAATTCCTAGGAAACCGGTGGGTGTGAAAAAGTCAATGCAACCTAAGAAACACTGTAATACACTACAACCCTTGATAAACATTAAGAAAAAACATATGTTGAGCATATTCCCTTGAGAATTAATCTAAACTCTCAATTAAAAAAAAATCAACAAACCTCTTTCCATCTATAATATATATATATATATACACTACAACAACCCTTGATAAACATTAAGAAGAAACATATATTGAGCATATTCTCTTAAAAATTAATTTAAACTCTCAATTAAAAAAAATCAGCAAACCACTTTTCATCTAAATTTTTATATATATTACTACAAATCTTAGTAAACATTAAAAAAAAACATATTCTAAACATATTTCATCCCGAATTAATCTAAATTCTCAATTAAAAAAATCAACAAACCTCCTTCCATCTATATATACACTTTTCTACCGAAACTATTTAAATTTTCATAGTAAGAATTTGTGTTTTACTTGTTCTTGCAAATGTTATTAACTCTCAATTTCTATTTTATGTGTAGCAATACCGTTGATTGTGTGTATTATTATTGTTCGCTTGAAGAAATTCACGGCTAAAAAGCATCG
The DNA here is from genome assembly GCA_000404065.3 of Pinus taeda. Lineage (NCBI taxonomy): Eukaryota > Viridiplantae > Streptophyta > Pinopsida > Pinales > Pinaceae > Pinus > Pinus taeda. Next base: position 6,746 of record APFE030570502.1, read on the forward strand.
CAATAAAGAAGAGCAAGTGACTGAACTTTAGATATATTTTAAGATGTCATATTGAAAAGTGACTTGAACTTTAGATATATTTTAAGATGTCATATTGAAATGGATTTTTAAATTAAAATCAAATTATTAAATAAAATTAAATTATATTGAAAATTAAAATTTCAATTTAAAAAACTTTAAAGTTTCGTAGATAAAAAATCAAATCCGTTAAAAAATAATTAGGAAAACAACTTATTATATAAAAAAGCCAATCAATATCCACCGTATTTGATACATTAAAATATTTATCTTTAAAAAACATTATTAAAAGAAACATTAAAAATACTATGGAAAGAGTTGTATTTATTTTTTATAATCAAAAGCTTATTTTTATACCAATCAAAGAAGCAATCTATTATAGAGAAGAGCAACGGTTGTCTAATCGCATTATATATTAAACAAAATGATTCTGCATCAGAAAATTATTATAATTAATAATATCATAATCCATGTTCACCGTCAGAGAGCATTAAATACGAATAATATACATTTTGTTGACCTTATAAAAAGGTACAAAAATTTATTATAATTAGTGATATCATAATTCATGTTCACTCTCAGACAGCATTGAATACTGAATAATATACATTTTGTTGACCTTATTAAAAAAAGTACTCAAAATTTTGCCACGCAATTTTTTTTGGAGTTATATGTTTGGGAGGTTTTTTTTTGGGTTAACTTTTTAAAATTTAGTGAAATTTTATTGGAATCCTGAATTTAAATTATAAACTTTTTAGAATCTGTCTGCCACTAGTTTGTCAGAGAATTAATTCATATTATCAAAACCATTTTAAAACGAACGTCAAAATCATAATATTATATAATATAATATCAAATAAAAATAAAACTCTCACCAAATTCCAAAACTTATTCCAATATTGAAATTTCTAAGAGTCAAGGTGTACCATGGGATACCGGGGAAGATACGTCATCCATCTTGATTGGTTCTTGCGGGTACTCAAACTAGAAAATTTGAGGACTGCTCGCTGCTCTGGACGCTTTATAAACGTTCTCATTATTTGGCTTTTGCGGAAGAAAGGTTGAATCGCAGCGGTTACAATGGCAGGAGCAAAGGGACTTTCGCTAGCATTCATGGCAGCGTTATGCATTTCCTGTATACAAGGTAATACCTGTAATAATTGAATACGTATCTTTGTTACATCTTTTTAACTGTATTTGTACTGATGCTTGCAGACGCAGGAGGTGCAACCTTCGTGATCCAGAACGAGTGCGCGTTCCCGGTTTGGGCAGCCAGTTCAACCGGCGGAGGGAAACGGCTGGACACTGGCCACTCCTGGACGCCTCAAGCCCCCCTCGGCGGCTGGACATCGGTCACGTTTTGGGGGCGCACGGGGTGCTCCTTCAACAGCAGTGGCTTAGGCAACTGCATTACTGGGGACTGCGGGGGTCTACTAAACTGTACGGGAGCTCTATTGGGAACATTCCCCATTACTCTGGCCGAATACTCTTATGACACCTATGACATCTCTCTCGTCGACGGATTCAACCTCCCAATTTCGATCATACCCTCCTACTCTACCTGCAGCGCAACGTCCTGCACAAGCAATATAACCGCTATCTGTCCCGCTAAATTAAGTGCTTCCGGTGGATGCAAGAGTGCCTGTGATGCTCTCGGTTCACAGGAATATTGCTGCACATCAGGGTATTTGAGCACCCTAAATTGTACTGCCACTAATTATTCGTTACATTTCAAGCAATTTTGCCCGCAGGCCAAGACCTACGCGGCCGACAACAACGACGTTACGTTCAAATGCGCGGCAGACACTCACTATAAAGTCATCTTCTGCAATGCGGCTCCTTCTCCGACCCCTTCTGCCATTTCTGCAACACATCGTCGATCTGCCACTTCTTCCCCTTCACCGACCACTTCTGTCATTTCTGCAACACATCGTCGATCAGGTATTGAATCTGGCTAACAACAATCAATTTCAAATGGCTTTTTTTTTTTTGTTTCTTTGGCTTTAGGATTGACACTCCATCTCCAGCAGCAACTCACTCTTTTTCCTAGGAACAAAAGTACAGTATCTAGCTTTAAAAGCCCTGTTTTGATAGTTTGATACTAGTTTTTGGGAAAACTCCTCACCTTTCCTACTCTCAAAACTGCTGCCGTGAAAGCAAAAATGAAAAAAACAAACAGAAATTTGTCGGCCAAAGCCACACTATTAGGAAGCTTGTCTCAGCCTTTGTTTATGATTATAAAAACATCTACACTTCCAACGCAGCTAAACTCACATTACAGTGAGGGGCGCCGTAATTGACCCCAATTTATCTTAATCGTGAATTTTCAGAATATTTTGAAATATAATGAAACATAAATAATCCACAATCTAGTTAGAAATATCTACAGAGATAAATACATTTTCTGTGCAGTTATCACTATGCTAAAGTTATATAGCTTTACTGTTGGATTAAATAAGATTTTGAATGCATGTGTACTGAGGAGACAGCTCATTGCTACATAAGATAGGAGCGTTATCTGAGTGGTAACAGACAAACAATCGACCTCACCCACTCACCCATGTCTGTCTGTTAGATAGGGAATGTGCAATATACATAAGTTCCGTTTCCTCAATAGAATCTGGGACTGGAAGATCAACTCTGCACGCAGCAAGAGAGGAAGATGAAGGAAGGAGGACTATGCCTTGTTTGGAAAACCTTGCCTTGGAGAAGCAATTAACTCCTCGATTCGGTTATATGCGCCTTCACCTGGCCGCGATCTAGTATCCATGATGTCTTCCCGGCTGGAACTACTTGGCGGCGGCAACCGATTGATCTGCCTGCTCATGAGGATATATATAGGCACTAGACCAAGAAATCGCGTGATGAATTTTTTTTTTAATTTAAATATACTTTTGAATAATGGCTTCTTCTAATTATTTCAAGTTTCAAGCTTTTAGTAAAATTTGGTATTTGGAAATTTTTGTTTAGAATATATGTATTGTGTAGATTTTATATATCAATTTTGTAATTTTAAATTTTTTTTTATTGGAATTTAAGTATATTTGACTAGAAAATATGATTAAAAAAACCTCTAATAAGATGGAACAGTTAGACTAACAATGTAAAGTATTAAAATGGTGACTTCTCTCAAGATTTTGATATTAATGGATGATTTGATATTAATGGATGAGGTTATAGTTTAATTGGTTTATTTGCAATTTTTCCCTGATATATTTTAGGGTTAAATTTGTCCAGAATTTGTAGAGATTTATTAGAATTGCAGAGATTTGTTGGAATTATAGGGATTTGTTGGAATCACAAATTGAATTCGGGCTAATCTGAATATTTCAGAGATTTTTCAAATAGTTAAATCTATTTATAAATTCAAAAACATATTTTAAATAACAAAAAGACTATGATAATAATTAAACAACCCATTTATTTACTTATTGGATGCTATAATTTCAATATACACCTTATGGTTATTGGGATGTTCTCAAATATTATTAATATTCCCTCTCTATATATTGTTAGAAATTGTAAGTACTCCTGCATCTAAACTTAGAGAGTTAGTTGAGTCAAGTACAATGATGGATGGAGTTAAGTGTAGTCCATATTTAGAGTGTAAGTTAACTGAGTGAAGTGTGTGTGCATATTGAGTTATTTTGAGTGAGTAATTAGTCCAAAAAAATTTAAATACTGCTCACCCAATTGATTATAATAATCAAGTTAGTGTGATTAATAGAAAAACTGCAACTCATATATTTTGTGTTTATTTGTGTTTAAACTCCTCTACCTTTCCAACATATTTTGTTCTCTTTAATAAATTCAATCCATATCTCTTTTACAAAATTTATATGCTATCAGGAGCGAGGAGCTTTGTCCTCGGAATAATGATAAGCGGACCTTTGCTAATAGCAGCAGCGTTGATGGTGTGTATTGCTGTTCGTTGGAAGAAATTCAGGACTAAAAATCATCGCAGTGAAGGTCAGCAACTGAAATTCAGATATATTTTATTTCCGCTATGAAAATGGATAATATTATGCTTTGACACCTTGTAAATTTACAAGGATTGCAGACTACTTGACAATTATCGTGCCAACCTCGACAAAGTCCCGTGCGTTTACATTAGCAGAGATAATGGAATGCACACAAAACTTTAATCAAAAGATTGGGCAAGGTGGTTTTGGATCAGTCTTCTTTGGTAAATTGCGAGAAGGAAAGAATATCGCTGTAAAAGTCCTCTCATCCTTCTCGATAGAAGGAGTTCACCAATTCCAGAATGAGGTAATTCCAAGGATTTTAAACCCTAGAGCAGGTGGGATTATATTCACTGAACTATATACATGGATGCAAAAATTCATTCAAGCTGATTCACTGATAAACAGGTCGATCTTCTTTCTAAAATCCATCACAAGAACTTGGTGTCATTACTCGGATTCTGTAATGAATCGAAAGAGGTTATGCTTATCTACGAGCATATGTCTGAAGGATCCTTAAGGGACCACCTTTACGGTAACTATGTTGTTGAATATATTGTTTGATCTAGTCGATGCATATTAATATTAGTTCCAAAAACAAGTAAAAACAATTGTATTTGATCCTAAATTGCTTTCCAGGACATAGCGCAGAGATTTCCCCACTGAATTGGATAACAAGGCTCAAAATAGCTTTAGATGCAGCGCAGGGTAAGTCATTAGATACACAGTAGATTTATGTGATCGTAAGGTAGGCTTATTTCATATATCTGATTACCATTAAATAAGTAGATCTTGGTTTCAACAAATCACGCTTAAGTATACTAATCATGTGATCCACCTGGGCTTTTATATTGAAAGGACTGGAATACCTGCACATGGGTTGCACTCCAAAGATAATTCACAGGGATGTTAAGTCTGCCAACATCCTTTTAGACGCCAATATGAATGGAAAACTGGCTGATTTTGGCCTCTCAAGGATCTCAGTGGATGGAGAGGCTTCTTATGCTAATACTGCCGTAAAAGGAACCATAGGATACCTCGATCCAGAGTATATATTCATATGCCCTGCACTCTCTCTGCATTAATTATTGAAAGCATGAGAAATCTTATTTTATTTTCTGTTCGGGATGTTGTGTAGGTATTTCCGCACTCAAATGTTGACAGCGAAGAGTGATGTATATAGCTTTGGAGTGGTATTGTTGGAAATTATATGCGGCAGACCACCCATAAATGTAAATCTGGGCGACGAGGAGATTAACCTCATTGAATGGGTAAGTAATTTGATTATGATAAATCATTTAATGGAACAGACATAATTTACGTTAATGAGGTGTGACTGACAAAATTGGATATGTTGACGTCATGTGTAGGTGACACCGTATGTGAAGATGGATGAAAATGTTGGCGACAACATAGAGGTAATCATAGACAAGGGATTGAACGGAAATTACGACATCTTATCAGTTGTTAAGGTTGCGAGACTAGCACTCAGATGTGTGGAGGGTACACCATCGTGTAGGCCAAGCGTATGTGAAGTAGTTACCGAGATGAAAGAAGCCATCACATGTGAAAATAAGAATAATGGTCCCCCACTTCTGATTTCAGATGGCATGGGTATTGAACATAGAGATTTGGCAGCCAGCAATGCCCATAAGCGGGCGGAATCGAGAGCGAGAAAGATGGAGTGGGCTGACAACAGCTCCAACCTACCTGGAGTAGGAAGATGACTGGAAACTTCCAACATATCCATCAGCTCTATGACCCATAAACCAAGCTCCAACCTACCTGGAGTAGGAAGATGACTGGAAACTTCCAACATATCCATCAGCTCTATGACCCATAAACCAAGTCACGCTCATATTGTTTTCTATTCTGTATTACTAAAGCAAAGACTATGGATAGTCACTTTAATTCCTTGGAATACTATATAAACTTTAATTCGTTGGACTATACATAGTCACTTTAATTCATTGGAATACTATATAAATTTTAATTTTGGACTATACATAGTCACTTTGATTCTTTGGAATACTATATAAACTTTATTTCAGCAAGTAGATGTTGTCAATGAATATGATTGATATAATAAATTATATAAAAAATCATATTCATAACCACTTTAAAGTTTATTGAAATAAAAAATGTCTGGTTAGATTTGCTAAACCTTTACTACAACTTTAAGTGATGGTCATAACCGTGACAGGTTATTTTAATGTAATAATGCCCTCCATGGGACCCAAATAAGGTAGAGTATAAAGGAATATGCTCCTAGATATTCCCAAATAAGGTAGAGTATAAAGGAATATGCTCCTAGATATTTGTTCGTTCTATAGTATAGGTTTGTTTAGAAAAAATGTTAGACCATTGTTGGGATGATTATGGAATTCCAAAACTCGTAATAATATAAAAAAGATAGATACTCACTCATTACTAGTTTTTAATAACTAAAGATTGATTATTGTTTATATATATTATATATTCTTCCCACTTATATATGGTTATAAAGTATATGAAATAGAGTAATTATGAATTTCTTTTTCATTTCACACATGTTTTTAATTCAATATTGTACGGAGAATGATGTATATGTTTTATATTTTATTTTATTTGGTGTGTTGTAGTGATTATTATTAGGGTATTTTGAAGTAAAATATGAGTTTTAAAATAAATAAATAAATAAAAATTATATAAGTAAAATTAATTTTAAGAGAATTAATAAGATTTAAGTTGATAATGTTATTTTTAAGGATAAATATTTTTAAAGAGAATAAAATAACACTATTATTTTAATCATATTTTTGTCATATTTTTTTTAATTTATTCAAATGTCACTTGTTAGATGCAAAATTAAATTATGCATCTAATAAGTACTTATATTCTATATTTTTGTGTATACTTATATTGAGAAAAAATGTAAGTACATGAAAAATGGGTTTCTTATACCTTTTTCATGTATTTGCAACTTTTTTTGATGTGGGTCTACTCCAAAGTATGTAAAGTGGGTACTCATTATATGTGGAATTTAATTTTAATTCCAAGAATTTCTTACTCTTAACATTTGAGTAAGCTATAAGGTGATACACTTAAAAAAATAATCTTATTTCCTTTCCTATAAAAAAACTGTAACTCTAATTTATTATTTTAACTATTATTTTATTATTTTCCTTAGGAAGCTCATATTAGATCTCAAAATTCCTCTAATAAGTTTATTTCATTTTTATTCATGCTTTCATGCCTATAGTTTATTAAGTGTGATATATTTAAGTTGTCTTATAATATGCATCATCATGATTGAATAAAAAAACATAAATTTGAGCTGCAAGGTTAAGAACTATTAAACCATGGCCTATAATGCTTTCAAATGAGTCAAGACAGTGAACCGCCAACAAATGAAGGACTTTCAAGAAGTGATGAAGAGGCTCCAAACTACCAAATTAGGCATTTGGAGCAACAAAAAAATGATGTTAGTCAAAGGATGACAATGTCATAACATCATGTATAGATAATTTATATATATTATTATTGTAAATTAATTTGTACCTAGGATCAGGTGATAAGGGAGGCATTGGGAGGTGAAAGTGGCATATTTGTTGTCACCTTAAGCCTTAATTAACAACAACATGCCCTCCACCCTCAATGATGATTGCAACATGGATGAGGTTTGGTCTACGACCAAGAGTTATGTTAATAAACATCATTTACAATTTGTCTCTTTTCATGTGCAATGATGGGTTTGTTGGGCTAGCATATGGCTACAGGAAGCTTCCCAAAGCTCTCTTGCTTGGGTTTATGGTGGTATTAATTCCCTTGTTGTTTGGTTCTGCATTTTTATCCACTCATGCTAGGTTACTTGCAATTTCCAAGCTTCTCTACAACCATTTTTGGAAGTATGTATTTTAATTTTTGAGAGGATATTTTGGTGCCATCATGCTTTGCTAGTGGGTGGTGTTGGGACAAGGACTAGGCCCTCCCATCATGTCTCCTTTCATACAACTTTAATTTCATCTCCGAGACATAAATCTTCTTCCTCTGAGTTACAGGTTTGATTTAGAGGGTGTAGGGGGGAAATGATATTAAACCTAGTGCCCTAAATCACTTTCCATCAATGGTTGGTTATAGACAGTGGAAGTTTATGAGGTTTTTTCATCTAGGTTTCCTCTTCTATTTGCAATTTCATACTAGTTCTAGTTCTTTCATCCTTGGATCCTGAAGTCTTTTCCCCTAATTTTATGGTCTAAGTTAGAGGATTTCATCTTAGGTATTATGTGTCAAAGGGGATATGTCCAGTTTCAAATAGTGGTTAGCTATAGTCGGTAGAGCTGTTGGACACCTAATCCTCAATGGGTTAATGTGGAAGCTGAATAGACAAAGTAGTCCAAGAGACCTTGGGATGTCAAACCCAACGGTCACATAATGTACTATAAATGTGTATCTCTTGTTAATAAAAATTGTACTCTCGTGATTTATCCTTCATATTATTCTTGCTGCCCATGTGTGTTTAACATGGTATCAGAGCAGGCGTATTGCTGCCCTGCATAATTATTTTGAGCCATTTGTTTTATGGCCTTTATGTGCAGATCATTTCTGCCATCAATTCTGCATCACATAAATATCTTTGATGAATATCTTCTCAGCTAAATTTTAGTTGCAACATGTTATTTCTCCAGCTCCATTTTTATTCACCTGCCTTCTAAGAACGCTCATCACTTAGACCTGCCATCTCTGCCCTAGCAAGAGTGCACCTCTGACTTATAATATAAAAAAGATAGATACTCACTCATTACTAGTTTTTAATAACTAAAGATTGATTATTGTTTATATATATTATATATTCTTCCCACTTATATGGTTATAAAGTATATGAAATAGAGTAATTATGAATTTCTTTTTCATTTCACACATGTTTTTAATTCAATATTGTACGGAGAATGATGTATATGTTTTATATTTTATTTTATTTGGTGTGTTGTAGTGATTATTATTAGGGTATTTTGAAGTAAAATATGAGTTTTAAAATAAATAAATAAATAAAAATTATATAAGTAAAATTAATTTTAAGAGAATTAATAAGATTTAAGTTGATAATGTTATTTTTAAGGATAAATATTTTTAAAGAGAATAAAATAACACTATTATTTTAATCATATTTTTGTCGTATTTTTTTTAATTTATTCAAATGTGATTTGTTAGATGCAAAATTAAATTATGGATCTAATAAGTACCTATATTCTATATTTTTGTGTATACTTATATTGAGAAAAAATGGAAGTACATGAAAAAATGGGTTTCTTATACCTTTTTCATGTATTTGCAACTTTTTTTTGATGTGGGTCTACTCCAAAGTATGTAAAGTGGGTACTCATTATATGTGGAATTTAATTTTAATTCCAAGAATTTCTTACTCTTAACATTTGAGTAAACTATAAGGTGATACACTTAAAAAAATAATCTTATTTCCTTTCCTATAAAAAAACTGTAACTCTAATTTATTATTTTAACTATTATTTTATTATTTTCCTTAGGAAGCTCATATTAGATCTCAAAATTCCTCTAATAAGTTTATTTCATTTTTATTCATGCTTTCATGCCTATAGTTTATTAAGTGTGATATATTTAAGTTGTCTTATAATATGCATCATCATGATTGAATCAAAAAACATGAATTTGAGCTGCAAGGTTAAGAACTATTAAACCATGGCCTATAATGCTTTCAAATGAGTTAAGACGGTGAACCAACAACAAATGAAGGACTTTCAAGAAGTGATGAAGAGGCTCCAGACTACCAAATTAGGCATTTGGAGCAACAAAAAAATGATGTTAGTCAAAGGATGACAATGTCATAACATCATGTATAGATAATTTATATATAGTATTATTCTAAATTAATTTGTACCTAGGATCAGGTGATAAGGGAGGCATTGGGAGGTGAAAGTGGCATATTTGTTGTCACCTTAAGCCTTAATTAACAACAACATGCCCTCCACCCTCAATGATGATTGCAACATGGATGAGGTTTGGTGTACCACCAAGAGTTATGTTAATAAACATCATTTACAATTTGTCTCTTTTCATGTGCAATGATGGGTTTGTTGGGCTAGCATATGGCTACAAGAAGCTTCCCAAAGCTCTCTTTCTTGGGTTCATGGTGATATTAATTCCCTTGTTGTTTGGTTCTGCATTTTTATCCACTCATGCTAGGTTACTTGCAATTTCCAAGCTTCTCTACAACCATTTTGGAAGTATGTATTTTAATCTTTGAGAGGATATTTTGGTGTCATCATGCTTTGCTAGTGGGTGGTGTTGGGACAAGGACTAGGCCCTCCCTTCATGTGTCCTTTCATACAACTCTAATTTCATCTCCGAGACATAAATCTTCTTCCTTTGAGTTACAGGTTTGATTTAGAGGGTGTAGGGGGGAAATGATATTAAACCTAGTGCCCTAAATCACTTTCCATCAATGGTTGGTTATAGATAGTGGAAGTTTATGAGGTTTTTTCATCTAGGTTTCCTCTTCTATTTGCAATTTCATACTAGTTCTAGTTCTTTCATCCTTGGATCCTGAAGTCTTTTCCCCTAATTTTATGGTCTAAGTTAGAGGATTTCATCTTAGGTATTATGTGTCAAAGGGGATATGTCCAGTTTCAAATAGTGGTTAGCTATAGTCGGTAGAGCTGTTGGACACCTAATCCTCAATGGGTTAGTGTGGAAGCTGAATAGACAAAGTAGTCCAAGAGACCTTGGGATGTCAAACCCAACGGTCACATAATGTACTATAAATGTGTATCTCTTGTTAATAAAAATTGTACTCTCATGATTTATCCTTCATATTATTCTTGCTGCCCATGTGTGTTTAACATGGTATCAGAGCAGGCGTATTGCTGCCCTGCATAATTATTTTGAGCCATTTGTTTTATGGCCTTTATGTACAGATCATTTCTGCCATCAATTCTGCATCACATAAATATCTTTGATGAATATCTTCTCAGCTAAATTTTAGTTGCAACATGTTATTTCTCCAGCTCCATTTTTATTCACCTACCTTCTAAGAACGCTCATCACTTAGACCTGCCATCTCTGCCCGAGCAAGAGTGCACCTCTGACTTATCATTGTTGGCACGTTTTTGTATGAGTGTAACGTCTCTTGGTCTTCCAAAACTAGAGCATTGAATCTCTATGATGAACGCACTCTGTCAAGAGACTTGCTGCAAACACTGTCTCACTGCTTCAGTGTCATAAACGTTTTATATTCTCCTGTAATCTGACATTTGAAAAACGTTCTCTGCGTTTTTTCTGAACGTTGTATATAAGTTGGTATTGTAATCTGACATTGGATTTACGTTTGGAAGGTGACATTGGATTACAAAGCATTACCAACGCATCATTTGTCCTGCGTGGAGGCACGAGAGGTCAGAATTGTCAATTCTTGAATGATAGCAAAAATAGTCGGATATAGTCTTTAGAATTTGCAACAGGTCCCTGGGAGATGTCGAATTGACCATAGAAGTCGTGCACGAAAAGCCCTCATAGCACCCCAAATCGCTGGTTGGCACTGCACAGATTCCGCTTTCCCAAGTCTTGGACAAAGTTAGATTCGAAGAAAAGCTGGAGCAAACCCTGAAGCTCAAACGCCCCTTTGGCCGTCCACAAGGTAAGATTGAAATAGTCGTGCATAGATCGACTTATTAGTTTGAGGCTGCCATATTTTCTCCAATGGAGGGTTTTTGGTCATAATTTATAATAGAAGGATGATATTATATATGTTGCTAGATCGAGGGTCGAGCTTGCATTTCTCTTAGACCAATTTTTATCATATCAGAGGGCCGAGTTCATGAGTCTTTGTAAGCCATTACTCCATTGCATCCACTGAATACAAGATGAATTTGAGGTTTCCTTTGCCGACGAATTGTATGGTCACAAAGGCGAGTTATTAAGCCTCAATCCTTAACGCCAAGGGATATCTCAATGCTGGGTGAATTTAGTTTGCATGATTCTTTCAACTTGGCCAAGCAGGATCTCCTGGACATAAATTTTCACTATACCAGGATGTGTTCCACAGTGGATTGACATGGTCCATGTTGAATTGATCCTCTAGCAGCCAAATTTATGTCTGAAGTCGTAGCAGCAAAAGAAGTGAGCCGACATCTAATTGCTTGCAAAACTGAACTATTTCTTTATTGCAAGGGTGAAAGTTGTCAAATCACATCAGTGAAGCCAATTTCTTGAGGAAATCACTTGGCATAACACGTTAAGAAGTGATAGAATTTTATTGAAGGCAGAGCTGATTTCATTTTCAAAGATCGCGTTCAATCATCTCTAAAGGGACGGATATCGATCTCTGAATCGATATTCTTGATCGAGTTTCCTTACTGTGTATACAGTGCATTATTGGATAATGTACCCCCTCAAAATCTGTGTTTTTATTTTTTGGGTGGAGCAGACATCGTTCAGACAAGCCGTGGATTTTTTTTTTTTTTTGATGGATGTGAGAGCTAGGGCCATAGGAAATAGATAGAGCAACAAATGTTGCAATGGTTATCAGTATGTTTAAACGAAAAATTATTTGGTGTGTGAATTGTATAGTGTAGCTGAGTTTATTTCTGTGGACGAATTTTTCCAGAATTGCTAGACCAAGTTCCATTCTAGGAAAGAGGATGTTGTCATCTCCATTTCTGTGGGCCAATTCCTGGGTTGTATCTTTAAACATTGAAGGTTGATATATTGTTCACTATTGTACGTGGGAGGATCGTTATATTTAACCTGGATGAGTTCACTTTATTAATGTTGGTCAAACAAGTTGGAACAACGCAGGTGTGATAAGGATCGTATGGATTTGGCATTTACGTCAACAACTTAAGATTTTCTGCCAAAAGAATTGAGGCTCATGCAGAAAACAGGACGTGCATTGGCGTTTCATTAGAGAAGAGGAAACTACTCATCATTTCATACATTCAATGAGAAAAGTTGCGACCTAATATTTTCCTCACATATCGACATCTATGTCCGAGAAGGCAAAGGATCTTTGTTGTTGAGGATCATTGAACTCGAAAACTATGAACTGTGGCATAGAATATATTTCGTTGTTGCTTATATATATGCAATGTTGAAAACTCCTGCAGCGTACAGTGACTAAGTCTTGCTTATATAACCAAACACAACTGAAATCTAGGGCCATCACTATTTTTGAAGACAATTGCAATCTGTTGTAAAATCCAATTGTATTGACAAATGGCGAGTGAGTGTTGATTTTTCTCTACAAGTTCATAGTTGTGATCGGTGTAATTTTGACAATGAATAAAATAGCCAGAATTGGTGAAGTATTGGAGTTCTTAAAAACTCTGATACATTCCTTTGGTCATGGTACAGTAAGAATAAGAAAAACTTCTCTTGTTGACATTAGAACCTGTTTTCATAATGTACAAGAGAATATTGAGTTTTTGTAGCTTGAGACAAAGCTACAACAGGAAGAATTACAACAGAGGAGTCATCATTCTAAACCTGTTTCTGTTCAGAACAATGAAACTGACTCCCATAAACAACAAGACAATATTGTTGAAGTTCATTCAGATCCAGTGCCCAATAAAGCAACAGTTGTACATGCAGATGTAGAAACTCAGTCTGCACATCCTAAGACCATCATCAGACCTTGGGAACAACTTTTCCACAAAAAGCACATAACCGATCTTGGATATGACAAGGACTTGTCCTTTCATATTCTAGACTACTCAAAACCCATTCAGTTTCAGAGTGTTGGATTCATTCATGACAACTCACATTCAGTTGTTCCAGATTTTGCCCCTCTTCCACAGTAACAACAACAACAATAGATTGTGAAATTCCAACACTGTGACCGATTTGGCCATTTGAAATATCACTGTTTTGATCTTCATCCATGTAAGCACTGTCATAAAACCAGTCATTCTTCACACAAATGCTTCAGAAATAAAAGTCCTGCAAGAACAAAGATTCATCTTGGATGGATCGCTTCTTGGCAATGAGCATCAACAGCCAAGAAGATATTCCAATCACATGTCAGAACCTATTCCAGAGTATTGAACAATCTTGCAGTTGAGTTTTCTCCATCATCTCACCTTGTATCTGGCAGGGGGGAAATGATGGTCATCTACAAGCTTCAAAGCCACATCAAGCGAGCCTGAGCCACAACCTGCCACACCAGTTTCAGAGTTGTAGCCAGAACAAAGATGCCCCTGAGCATGCCTTTAGTTGTAATCTGGGACACTTCCTCTAGCAGAAGACTTCAGCTTCTTGCCAGTTTGTGGAAGAATTCCAGGAACAAATTGAGAACACTTCCTCTAGCAGAAGACTCCAGCTTCTTGCCAGTTTTGGAAGAGTTCCAAGAATTGCATTAAGCATTCCAGAGTTGTTGATCATCCTTAAACCATCATAGGTTGAGACTTCCCTTTTCAGGTTGAAGTTCTCCCTTTTATGCGGGGTGAGACTTCCCTTTAATGGTTGAAGGTTTCCATCTTCAAAACAATAGGAACACTTCCTCTAGCAGAAGACTTCAGCTTCTTGCCAGTTTTCGAAGAGTTCCGGGAACTACACTAAGCGTTCCAGTGTTGGTGGTCATCCTTAAACCACTGCCCTTTATACCAACATTTCAGAGAACACATTCAGCCTAGTGCTGCCATGCATTTTTGCACATTTTGTGTTACAACTCTCTTCTTGGACTCATACATAACCCTTCGGATTAAGGAGGGGAATGTTGGACACCTAATCCTCAATGGGTTAGTGTGGAAGCTAAATAGACAAAGTAGTCCAAGAGACCTTGGGATGTGGAACACAACGGTCACATAATGTACTATAACTGTATATCTCTTGTTAATAAAAATTGTACTCTCATGATTTATCCTTTAGATTATTCTTACTGCCCATGTGTGTTTAACATTGGCATCTTCCAATCTGAGATTCCTCCCTCATTCATAGTCTTGGTTAGTGTTTCCCTTAACAAAATGCATCTAGAAAAAAATCATGAATCTTTAACAAGCTAGATATCATTGGGGTGCTAGTGGGTGAAATTATTCTGCAGGTTCGAATGAAAGGCCTCATGCATATTTCCCAATCTAAGTCTTTTTCACAAACTCTAACTGCAATTCAACATGATTTACATGAAGTAGAGGAAATCTTCATGGAGCTTGAATGTCACTCTAACTCGGAATTTATTACGATAATAGCTAATTGGGTGCATGATACAAACCCTATGAGGAGGTTTCTAAATCAATAAATGTATTGTTATGAACCTTGTGCCCTGAAAATATTAATAAAATATAATATGGTCCTTGAGGGAAATCATCTTTTACAATGGATACAATTTACAATAATATTTGATGACCCAAACTATGTCTGGTTAGCATGTATACAACAGACAATGGTATATATATTATATATAGTTATATATATATATAATATATATATATATATATATTATATATATATCTTCAAAACAATTCATAATATGTATTAAATATTCTCCGTCGGATCCATGTGCTTGCAGGACAAAAAACATGACTCCCTGAACTCACCGTCAAGTGACATTCAAGGCTTTTAATTCACCTCGCTAGCAGCCACAGTCCCTGCACCTAAATCCCCTCCTCACTTACTCTTGAAATAAAATGATAAGGACCATGGACATTCTTTTCTCCATGAATCATTCTCCCTTGGTTATTCTATTTAGCGCACCCTTTATCACCTCTGACTCTGGCTCTTCGACGCTACCCCGCTTCCTCCGAATGATGAATCATGACAAGGAAATAGGTTGACGTCCTGATAGAGGCCAGTGCCATGGATGTCCCCCCACCACCTTTAACAAAGTCACTGTTACAACTATTTTCTATTATGGCATATTAGAGTCAATCAGGAAAGAGGTTCTTTCCATGGAGGAGGCAAAGATTCCCAGAGGTAAATTGATGCTCTAAGGCCTACAGAACCTCCTCGCCTGCCAACTCAAGGAGAGAGTCGAGGAGAAGTTGAAAGCCTCTGGCTGGATAACTAAGATCTCTTCCCACCAAAGTCATTCATTCTCCTTACTCAAATTCTTCGCTAGAGAACTCTATATCATATTTCTACCTAACATCACATCCCCCTCTTGACCTGCTCCCTCTCCCTTGTACTTCCCTCTTGTCATCTCCTCATCCCCACCTATCACTAGCCCTCCTGTGGCTCGTCCTCGACCCTTCCATGCTCTCGTCCCTCCAATGGCAGATGTCGCTCCCCCTCTCCTCCACGCTCTATTCCCTATAGTTATTACATCCTAGAGGAGCTCATCACGGACTCTGACAATGTGCATACCCATGGTAGCGGTTAGGTCCAATGTAGCTCTAGCATCGTGACTATGCAGTTCTAATGCAACAAATTCTAGCACTTCAATTTCAAGATGATACTCGGGTTGGTATTCTCTTTTTGGGTTGGATAAATGGAAATCTCCCAACAGTGTTCATTTTGGTTTGGCTGAGGAATATGCGAAGCAAAGCCTCAAGGCTCGATGATGTCTTTTAGCAGTACCTTACCAATTTTTGTCAATTAGTGCAAATCATAGAATGCTAGATCTTATGCATGCTCTTTTTTATCAATGTGAGTTTAAATGTAAGGCTTTTGAGCTCTAATTTCTCGTTCTTGGGGAAGAGACTTTTAATTTTTATATCTGATTTCCAAACATAGAGACGAGAGAATGCTCTCAAAGATGTAAATTTTGTAAATTTTTACTGGTTAATATAGTGTAAATACGTTTGCTTAAAAAAATGTATTAAACATTTTATAAATTTAAATATACATCAAAAATAAAAATACACAATGAAATAATATATTGTTATATATCCCAACCTATATTGTTTTTTTAAATGAACCATCAAAATACATATTATTATCTTGAATTTTCCCAATATTTTTAAAACCCTTTAACCTTTTGAAAACTTTTGACAAATTTTAATGAAACCCACAAAACACTTTGTGAATAAATACATGAGTGTCATCTTAGTCCACCAATGTCATTGTAAGGGAAATACTCAAATGCGAATATTTAAGAAAAGAGACCCCTTACTGCATATCATTTTCACATAAGTGGGGCTAGAGATGCTTGAACATAAAACTTATTTAATTTCGTTTGTAATAATTACGCTGATAGGCATTTTCTCTACAGGATTTGGGTGGGAAAGCACTATTCACTCAACCAATCAGGGAGCTTCATTTTCCTCGCTCGAGCTAATTACATCTTAACACGTGGAGTCAATGACATTCTAACATGTAAAAGGAGTTCCATGCAAGTTTTGCATAGTTTTCCACTAATTTCGAGCAAGTTTTGCGAAGTTTGAACTTTCACTAAGAACATGGATTCAACAAGGCGGTCTTAGTAATCCATCTTCATCCTGCTCTGGCCATCCATTGACAAAAATATGGGTTGATCCTTTTGAGATTTATAAGTCTAACATGTCAGAAATTCTTTCTGCATTATCTGGTTTATTTTACCTACTTGTTTATTTCATAACAAGTTATTTAACCATATATATAATGAAAATAAACACAAATGCAGTCTCAACCATATATATACCATCAACTGAAATAACGTACAAACACACTTGGGACACCATTATTTTTGGACAATTGTCCTTGGAAAAACCCAACTTGGGAAAACTAGTGCAACAGTTCTGAGGGTTTTATTATTAAGCATATTTCTTGAGTACAACTAGGGTGCCAAACTGGCTCACCCAACAGAGATATCTATTTGGTAGTAATACCTCTCTTCGGAAGAAGATATTCAACAATTCTACTCCATGAAAAATCCTTTCGATGGCTTCTCTGAAGCTCTACGTCATCCCTCTTGGCCTCTGCGTCACTCTGGAACCCGTGTGTTAACCCTATGCTACTCTGCGTTGGTTCTCTGGCCTTCTGCATCACCCACACAGACCATGCTAGCCTATGCACAGTCTCTTTGGCCCTCTACGTGGCTCCTACTTCTCAATCTCTCCACTGGCCCTTCGGCACTATCTATGCCTCTCTTTTATGCACTCACTACCCCTCGTTGCAACTCAGATCACTTGCTTGAATTTTCTTCGCAAACCTCTCTCCAAAAAATTGAATTGACTAATCAATCTTGGTGTGTCTCCAACTGACCCTCAATCCTCCTGATATGATTTTACTGTTGAGTCTTCGAAAGATAAGATTAAGTCTCTAATCAATGACTAACATTAGATTTGGCTTCATTCATCGCATTTAGAATATTATCACCCAGTTTTATATTAATACCCATTAATATTTCAATTTTCCTAAGTTTAGACTTAGGAACTCCATTACAAATATTAATTATTTTAATATCTCTCTAACCAAGTCAAATTTCCCAAAACCATTTCTGGTTCTTGGATATCTCATGTTCTTTAGCCTCTCCACCAATTTTCATGGATAGAGAACATTCGATGCTACCCCAAATCAACAATACCTCTTAGTGAGGAATGTGCTCTAGTAATGCTCCACCACTAAACATCACCATTATCATCCGGAACCGGTACCTATGCTGATGCTTGGGCTCCTACCCAACATCCTCTGCACTACTACCTCTTTTACTGTTGCTCATGGCTTTGTCACTGCCACTGCTACATCTGTATTGCAGCTCCCTCTGCATCCAGGTTGTCACTGGTCCTTCCTCCCAACACTGCATCTGCATTGCAATTCTCTCTCATCATGTTGCATCATGCTTCCCATAGCACTAACACTGCCACTGCTACACTGAAACTCAAGCTAAACTCCCCCTAATGCTGAAGCTACCTTTGCTCTTATCTGGTGCTTTCGCTACTGCCTCTGCGTTGCTACAAACACCTTTGTGCCTCTTGCACTGCTATAACCTCCTATGTGCCTTTCTACACTATTGCAACCACCTCTGGCGCTTCTAGAGACCACTACACTCTAGCACCACCTTGTCGGTCCATCTGCATCTTGCTTCTACCAACATCCATCACCTTGCTACAGTCATTCAGGGCACCCATAGCAAGATATGATCCAAGAGTTTGGGTACCTCAAGGATCATGTCCCTCATCTTCCGTAGTCCTCTTGACTACATCTCGATGTCACCCCACCTCTTCTCTAGAGGTGCGTGAACACTCATGGCATAATCGTAATCCATCTCGACCTCTTTCGCTACGTTACTCGGAGCTGCCTTGGAGTTAGAAGCCTCTCCCTTATTCTTCTTCCTGGGACATTGGGTTGCATAATGGCCCAACTCCCCACTATGGAAGCACTTTACCTTGGAGATGTCCTTCTTCTTTCTCTTCCACTATTGTTCCTCATATTTGATAGTTACATCCTCCTCCTCCTCTTTCTTGATTCGACCTCCTTTGCTGCTACTTCCTGCCTTGGTCAACCATGTGATCTCTTCTTAGCGAAGAGATACCCACATGTCTTCCCATCCTGAAAGATCAACTCTGCCCAGAACTCTTTGGACAAATCTCTCCCAATCCTCAAAGACTGCATTCAGGGTGATCCTCACCATGAACTCCTGAACCGGTGCGGCCCCTATTGTTTAGGGTTAAATTCCCCTAGGGTCTTGGGTTGATACCCTAGCAGATCGAAGGTTATCTACAAATAAAAACAAGCATTCCACACAGCCATGATGATAATATAAACAAACTACGCAAAGAGAGGTGCACCTGGGGGTCCTTCAGTTGGGAAGATCTAGCCAGGGTCCAAACCCTCTTGGAGTTCCTTTTAGTCCTTCAACCTGCAAAACAATCAATTCCAGAAAGCACAACAATATATTGACCAAGCATCATAAAGAAATCATCTTCATATCATATCGAAAGGTAGTTAGTTATACAATTAAAACAACCATTCATATGTGAATCATAACATTGATATCATAAACATGAAGAAGATTTATATCAGGAACAAGACAAGTGTTTCTTTTATTATAGATAACTAAAGTATAGAAAGGAATGATTTCACCTGAGTCTTCCTTTCGCAGGCTCCAAGTGGAACCATCCTCCGGATTCGTCCAATCTCAAGCCTTCAACAAACTCCTTCCATGACTTACTCCAAGATATCTCAAGTAGTAGAATGACATCATAGCTCAAGGAAACAAGGGTTTCCTGTAATGGGGGAAGTGTTGGAAGCACAAGGATCTTCAGACCTGGTTAGGGATAATTTCAGTAGAGTGATTTTTCTCTCTATCTGCTCCTCCTTAGGTCTTCCCATTGAAGCCTTTTTATAATTCTCCGAAAGAAGTTTTTTTAGTTGGGAATTCGTTGGGAACAGTTGGGCCACAGTCACTAATAGGTAATCAATAGGTAAAACCCATGATCTCCACCCGAAATTAAGGAGATTCAATTTTTTTAAGTGTTTTAAGACATATACTCGCGTTGGGTATACACAATCCTGCGTACACACTTGTTTAGCTCAGGGCAATGTTGCGTATAAGGAATAAAACATTGTTTTTTAAGTATTTGGACCAGGTCTAAAAGGAGAGGGGGACCCTAGGCCATTAGTACAGCATCACAAACATCAAAAGTGAGATTTGGAGCTATAACAGGTGCCCCCTAATATATGAGGTCAGAAGGGGTGCATGATGACCGAAATGTATTAAGTAAGTACATGGAAAGGAAACTTGTCAAAAACTGAGAAGGACTTCACCAGAGTTCAGCCTGCCAAGCCACAAAAGGAGATAAAAAAGAAACACTGTCTGAGGCAGGCATACCCATGCTCAGCGAAAGTAAAGCATGTCCACCTATCAAGTACAATCAGATCCACTAAGTATACAAGTATAAAAGACTGGAAAATACATAATGGATCATCTGATCATGATCGAAAAAGTACATGTTTGAATATCATATAAGAATGTCAATGATGCTGAAGGATGAAGCGGATCACTGATATTAAAGACTGATCCCACAAGTACCAAATGAACATGATGGAGTAAGATGGTACTACACTATAAACTCAGGTTCCATCATATAGAATTTCGCCATGAATGACTGCAACATATAAGGTGGAGTGGTATCAACTAGCAGCAACAAGAGCAACTGTCAACTGAACCAATGAATGTTGATGCAACCTGAGGTCTTCACCTAATGTCGTGGTGCATTTCTACACCATGGGAATAAATGATCTAAAGTCGACCATGTGAAAAATCGTTTAATTACCGGTCATTGATGTATATTGTTAACAAACACGAGACTACTCACCGATAATGATAATGAGTGCCAAGGTACCCAGTACAATATAAAAAGTGTGAATAGATGAGCTGGAGTCGAACACCTATAAGAATCTATCAATCAGGAGACAATGATGGTTTCCCACTGTCAATAGCTAAGGATCTACCAATGATGACTGCAAACCCCAAGGTACTTCCAAATGGACTCTAGACCTTTTCCCAAGAGCAATGAGTCATAGTTTATAGGGAAAGATCCACTAGAAGGAAGGCATTAAGGCACCCTTCATCAATTTAGCGCAAGTGTAACCCGTAGGCCAATAATCTGGAAAGAATCAGATGAAAAAATATGTAGTAACCTGACTGAAGCACGTTTCTGGCGTACACAAGATGTGGCTAGTGCACGACAGAAACCCTCTAAACCAACCAATAATGAAAGTTTTCATAGAAGTGAGGTATCCACCAATAAGGTCAAATGGAAACCAAGGTACTACACGAATCCCAATGTGTGATAGTGTAAGCTGATTTCGAACACAAGGGAAACCACTCAGTTAAAGACCCATAATACTCATCGATGCTGAGCACAAGGTGACCTATCAATAATGAAAATCGAGACAGGTTGCATCTCTAGGCTTGTCCTCAGAGCAAGATGTTGTCGTTGATAAGGACAAGACCTGCCAACAAGAAGCCAATGGAGACCTTCTCAAACCGGCATGAATAAAGGACCAATATAGCTGATGTGATGATAGACAAGACACTGACAACTAAGGATGGCCGACTAAAAAATGAGTCCAGAGACACCGCAGAGAGGCTGACTTAGGCTAACTTCCCTTTAACAAAAGCACGATTCAATGTGATTATGCGGTAGCATATGATGACTCTGTATAAGCTCGTCATCCAAGAGGCATGAACGAACCCTCCATATGATTGGAAGAGATAACTAATCGGGGGAGAACTGACTCAATAACAAGGTTAAGGAATACCTAAGTCAAACTAGCTCTCGCCCAAATGGAGGAGACTTTGTTTTGAGTGCTTTGTTCAAGGGCAACACGACTAACTCTAGCTGCCAACAATAAATGGAAATATTGTCCCGTTCCCGCTCTTTTTTAGAATATATGATTCTTTTTATTTTTCTTTAAGCTGGAAAAAGAATAAAAGAATGATATAGTACAATGGAAAGAGAGAGTGTCAGTGAAACAAATGATCTATTTCCTAGGATGGGAACAATCCTATGCTCAATGCAGGGAGGCAAAAACTGGTCAAAGACACTCAAAGGTGTGTTCCTTCCACGGGTCAAGGTGTGCCAAGTTGCAGAAGTCAAGGGCATGCAAGTTTGATTTTACAGTCAACATTTTCAAAAAGTTGGCTTAAACACGAGTCCAAGTGAAGCCAGCTCAAGGCCAAAAGGTGCAAATAGTCAAAATGCAATGCTACAGTACAACTCAACACAAAGGAGCCTCTAGGGTATAAGGCCAAAACGAAGCGAAGAAACAAAGAGGAATGAGTCTTCATCGCATAAGTCATGACAGGGCTACAAAGGACTCCTGAGCCTACTCAGATCGAAGCAGCATGGGCAACAACTGTCAGTGAGGTGCTAACTATGATGCCCATGAAAAGGATGGCTCTACCATCATGTCATGATTTAAAAAATCGGCGAGTGAAGATGGTTTATGAACCATAACACGATGGGATCAACCCTATGGCAAGTGTATCGAGCAATGGAGGCTATAATGCGTAATGCAACGGAAAAATGGTTTCCTTAACCTATATTCCAGTGAGAAACGATACCTGCCATGATCGGTCAATAGTCATGGAATCATCTTGAAACTACCAAAAAAGCATCCAAAATGTCCTAAAAATCAAACCATTCTCAACATTCTAAGCTCCCAAGTTAAAAGTTACACGAGACAAAACAAAATCAAATTTTGAAAAAAAAAAATCATTTTCAAAGCCTATAAAATATTTTTTGGACTCACCATTTTCACCATTTGATTTGAGAGCAAAGGAGTGGAGCAAACAGAGCAAAATTTTCCATATGCCAAATTCAACCGTTCAAATCCTCTGAAAATCACCAGGTAACCCTTAAAATTATCTTGCACTCAATTGTGACTAGTTTTAGAATTTTTAATTCAAGTTTCACCGTTGAATTATTGCCAAAAAAAAATTGAGGCTTATACGCGAGTTAGCTATGAGCAACCCGCATATACGCAGGCCCTAGACATGACTGTGTATGAAACGAACCCGCGTATACACCACGAAAACTTCAAAACAAAAATATAATGGTAAAAATTTGTTTTTTCTTCAGAATGCCAGTCACTTGGAGAGAAAGAGAGAATTCCTTAGTGGATGATGAGGTTATGAACGATCCTAATGCCCTGGATGCCTTAAGAGGACGCGGTTTGCTAAAGTTCTTTAAAATGCCAAATATGAAAGAAAACACTTGCCTGCTCAAAATGCTCATTCACTACTGGAGCATCGAGGATGACTCATTTATGATTGATTAGATGCCACTCAGGATAGAGGTTGAAGACATTTATTTCATCACAGGCCTTTCCCGAAGGGGAGAGGTGGTACATTCTACAAGTAGATCACGAGCCAGTCTCTTGATCAAGGACTACGTACATATATATTGCCTGGGACATCCAGAAAAGGTTGGAAGTCAAATTCCAATCAAACATGTGAAGGGTTTAGCACTGAGGATCATCCTATACACTATAGCCAGAGTGAATAGATCAACTTCCTTGCACCAGGCTTCACGGCTAGCC
Source organism: Pinus taeda (assembly GCA_000404065.3). Lineage (NCBI taxonomy): Eukaryota > Viridiplantae > Streptophyta > Pinopsida > Pinales > Pinaceae > Pinus > Pinus taeda. Next base: position 30,637 of record APFE030570502.1, read on the forward strand.
ATGAGCTTAGTGGTAGAATGTCTCACCACCGTGTTTGACTGGTTTACTCCTTTTCTTTGAGAGGGTCCCGACACTCCGTCCTAGAGTGTTAGTTTTGATCAGCACCCCACGAGATCCACGAATGGGCAGGTGGGCTGAATTGATGAAATGCTTAGGAGGTGGGGACGCTCCACGAACTGCATTTGACGATGAATTATTCTCCTTGTTGGAGCAATAGATCATTGCCATAGACAACTACCCTTATGCTGGGTTGGACTTCTGAGGAGATCCAAATCTAGCTTTACCACCAACCACAACATGGGGTGATATAGGTAAATGTTTTTTGATTTTTTGATTTTTATGATTTTTTATAATTTTTCAAGTATAAAAATAAACTTTGAAAATTATTTTTGATATGATTCAAATGAATAATATGATGATCATGTTCCAAATATTGGGCTAGTGCGACCATATGGGTTCCCACATCATGGACGTCGTGGCCGAGGTGCCGAAGAGGCGGCTGCAGAGACAGAGCGACTTCTACACACAGTTCAATGGCACTTGGTGAGACCAACTCACCGAGTGCCGATGGACGCCATAGAGGATTTCCCTATAGATATGCATCATCATGTGGTTAGCATGCCATGAGACTGGGTTCATACTCTTAGGCGTGTGGCCAAAGCAGTAGTTGCCTACCTAGCCACTCATCCTAAGTCGGGGCATTAGATGTACTGGACATGATTATGGGCATTTAAGTCCCAATTTTTGTATATTATTTTGGACACACTTATGTACACTCGAGATATTTTATGACATATATATACAGTTCGACTTTTTGATGCTTTATTTTATTGTGATGAATGAATGATGTGCCAGTCTAATGCTTGATTAGCGATAGAATCAGCTAACCAATTATGAGGTCTTGGACTGTGCAAATAATTAATGTAAGTAAATGATCTTTGCAACAAACTCACTCTTAAATACTGGCGATATAAACATGGATCCCTTACCTGATAAATGTTATTCAATTGTGACACTATCAATTGTGAATCAAGATAAACTACCAACGAATCAATTTCATAAGAAATGTCTTTGGATAGTAAATTAATGACGGTAGTATACTCATCCATATTATTTGAAGCGGGACCAATGCATACTCCCCTTGACACCATCAACTGACCAGGTGGATAGTAGAGTACCCAAGATGCGGAAGCGAGGTTCCGAGTGTGCCCACTAGCACCATCGGCGAATCCAAAATAGACCAACTCATCCATCAACACCTATCGCAGCAGACCAAAAGTGTCGATATCAAAAAACTCCCGATAATATATGTACAAGCATACAAAATGTACAAAGATGTCATTGCCTAGTTGCTACTTAAGCAAAGTACTTCTTGAGGTAGAGCACATTTCGGGGCTCTGCCAATTTGTTTCCTTCAAAATCGACTAACTCATACGCCCCTTTTTCTAAAACTTGTTTAATTATGAAGGGACTGTACCACATAGGTTTGAACTTGCTTGCCCCCAAGGCATCCTTATCTTGGTCATAGACCAAGACAAGGTCTCCTTCAGAAAAGACTCAAGGACAGACAACTTTATTGTACTGAGTTTTAACCCTTTTCTTGTGAGCCTCATTGATTGTGACGGCATCTCGACGCTGCTCATCGAGATATTCCAAAAGAAGGACGCACTCTTTGAGACTAGAAGTCTCTGGAAGGAGCTCAATAGCTAACTTAAGAGATGGAATTTCACATTCAATAGAAAAGATAGATTCCATCCCATAAATTAACTAAAAAGGTGTAAAACCTGTAGCAGTCTTTATGGAGGTTCGGTATGCCCAAAGAGCCAGATACAACATAAGATGCTAGTTGGACTGATTTTTGTCGATCGTCCTTTGCAGGATCATCTTCAGGGTTTTGTTCGCTGCTTCAACCTGTCCATTGGCCTGAGGATAATATGGAGACGAATGTTCCTACTGGAAACCCAATTTAAGAGCCAATTCAAACATTAGTTGGTTTTGGAAATGACTACCATGGTCAGTGACAATCTCTCTCGGGATACGAAACCTTGAGATAATATGATTAAAAAGGAACAATGTCGCTATTTCACTATCATTTTTGTAAGTGGGCATGGCCTCAGCCCACTTCATGAAGTAGTCTATGGCCACGATAATGTACTTGTGATTCGCTGCTGAAGGCGGATTACAAGTTGTAAAATCAATACCCCACTTTGTAAAAGGACCGACAATGACAACGGGAAAAAGAAGAGCTAGATGTGTGCACATATTTCGAGTATAAACTTGACAGGGGTGACAACGTTTGACCACTTCAACACAATCTTCGAAGAGCGAAGGCCAAAAATATTCGGCATGTAAGATACGCTGGGCTATAGCAAGCCCTGAAAGATGTCCACCACCAACTCCACTATGGCAGTCATTAAGGACTGACTCTGCTTCCTCTAGTGTTAAACAATGTTGAAGGATTGAATCAACCCCTCGACGATATAATGTATCATCAATGATAACATAATTTTTAGCCAGGTGACATAATTTTCGGCATTCATCCTTAGAGAAAGTAGAGGGAAACTTCGAAGTCTGGAGATAGACAATGATATCTCCATACCAAGGGTCGAGTGAAGAGATGAGGAATAAATGTTCGTTGGGAAAACTTTCCTCATAAATAGTATCCTCTCCCCAAGGCAGCTCGGAAATTTAACTCGGAAAAAACGATTGATTTCTTGGACTTGGCAGACAAGAACTCAAGATCAAATTCTTGTAAAATGACTATCCATCGATTATATTTTCCCCCAATCACTCGCTTGCTGAGGACAAATTGAGATGGATTGACCGCCACTAAGACAAAAGTTTTGCGTAGCAAAATATAATGGCGGAGCCACTGGACAGCATGGACAGCTGCCAAGGCCAACTTCTCAACAGGGGAATAGCGAAGTTCAGGACCTATCAAGCCTTGGCTCAAATAATAAATCACATGCTCTGTGAGAGAATCGTCTTCCTAAACGAGAACCATACCTATGGTTGATTCTGCTGCAGCGAGATATAAAAGGAAATCCCTACCATAATTCGGTGGACTCAAAAGCAGGGCAGAGACTAACGCCTTTTTCAAGGCATCGAACGACCACTATGCAAAGTCGTCCCATACATATGGAACTCCTTTCTGTAGAAAATTCATAAACCCTTTAGTGATCTCAACGTAATTCGCTATAAACTGTCTTAAGAAATTAGCCTTCCCTTGAAGACTTTGAAGTTGCCGAATTGAGGACAGGGTAGGCAACTGAATTATTGCCTCTACCTTGAAGGGATCAACTCTAATTCCTTCACTTGACACAATGAACCCTAATAACCAACTAGATGTAACCGTGAAAACACACTTATTGGGATTCAACTGGATTTTGTAAAAATGACATCGCTCAAAAACCAATCGAAGATGACTAGGGTGATCAGTTCTCTTTCGAGAACGAGCAGCTAGATCATCCAAATATGCTTTGATGATATGTTTAATGTCATGGAAAACATATGAAATGGCCCGCTGGAAGGTATCTCCAGCATTTTTTAGACCAAACGACATCTTTTTGTATGTAAAAGTACCCCAAGGACATATAAAAGTTGTCTTATGCTGATCTTCCGGACGGATAGAGATCTGATTATAACTGGAAAAGCCGTCCATGAAGGAGAAAATCTCATTACCCGCACACTCATCAATAATTTGATCAATGAATGGCGTGGAGTAATTATCTTTAGGACAAGCTTTGTTTAGGTCCCTAAAGTCAATGCATACTCAGATTGTTCGTTGCTTTTTATCCACAGGGACTGGATTAGAAACCCAATCGGTAAGAGGAATAGGGTATATGAAACCCACCTTGAGCAGCTTCTCCACTTCAGCTTTAATGGTTGCTGCTTTCCTAGAATTAACTAGTCGAAGCCTCTAACGGACTAGTTTAGCATTTTCGTATGTGTTGATCTCATGTTGAACTATGGATGGATCAATGCCAGGCATTTCTTCATCAGACCAAGTGAATACATCTCGAAATTCCTTAAAAAGGTCAGTGTAAATTTGAATTTCTTCAGAGGAACATTCGGCTCCGATGAAGAGATTTTCAATCATGTTAGCGTTCCTAGAGATTTTCATAGATATCATTTTTGAAATTACCGACATATTACCTTCAGCATGAAAGTGTGCTGGAGCCAAAGTGTTTGATACCATACAAACATCCCTAGTAAACAGCTCGGAGAACCTAGATTCTACTTCCTGTAATGAAGGAAGAAAATATGAACAATGGTGTAAGTCTTCCCAAGGTCGATCTACACCCATCATCACTTCTAGGATTGCTTCTTTGGATGGGAAAACTATATCTAAGCAGTCCATAGCAGAGGTAGAATCAAGGGTCCAGGCCGAGGCCACATCACCATCTAACTCCTCCTCAGAGAAAGGAGTAGAATGGTTATCTGTAGAGTTAATGAAAGACTGGTATCTAAGCACTGCTACAAACATAGGGAATGCCATTCCACCAACTTGTCCTTCAACTAATGTGGTGGTAGGTGAAGGCAAGGTCCAAGAGTCTGAAAAATAATTAGTTCGGAAGAACTCTTCTCATGAAGACTCCTTGGATGATGAAATGAAATTGCTTCTAGCGATAGGAGAGGGAAAATCAAAGGTACACATCAATGAAGAATACATCCCAACTCCTAAATTCTCAGTAGGCGGATGAGGGTTATCCACTAAAGGAATAATAGAATCCGATGTTGCCCTAGGATCAGCTGGAGAATAATCCAATTGATCAACCTTAACAATTTTCCCCTCATGAGGAAAGAAAATGACATAAAATAGAGTCAAAACAATGGCATCCATTTCATATACCCAATTCCTTCCTAAGAGGAGATTGTAATATAGATTAGCGTCAATGACTTCTACTTCAATATTGATGACCTTCCCCCCAACACATATGGGAAAGGCTGAGATAATCCCATGCGGCCTATGAGAATGTCCATCAAATGCAGTCAGGAGGGTAGGTGAAGGAACAACCGAAGGTGATCCAATGGTCTTCCAGCATGACATCGACATGGCGCACATGGAAGCTCCTTCATCAATAACGGTACAAAAAATGTTAATTTTCTAGTATGTAGACTTTATTTGAAAAGCCATATGATGAGGAAGTCACTTTTTGACATTAAGCATGTCGAAAGTGAGCACTAAAGAGTTATTTGGATCAACTGCTCCTATCGCCGAAAGCAAAGCACTTCGTTGAGCTGGAGACAACTGGAGAACCTCTAAAGCGGACATGGCGCATGGACTTTGAGCTAGATCCTTGACAATGGAGTAATTCTGGGTGGCCCTAGCATTAGGATTAATAGTCGTGTGTTTAGCGGAACCTTTCAGTATTCATGGTATAGTCTCGACAGGGGGTCGCTCAATATGAAGGTCGGTATTTTCGGCAGCAGTTTTGTACTTGGAAATTTTAGCTTCACCGTAATCATGCGACCGAGTGGTGACATGGACACAAAACCCATCATGAAAACATTTGATAATTTCTCCCCTTCCTGGTTTCCCCCTGTAGAGGTACCAGGATTTGAACTTGCGCCGGCAAGCAGTTGCTACCCTTAGGGAAAAGGGTTGGTTAAGACAACATGAGAGTTAGAAGTCCCTTGCTGCCCTAACAAGTGCTGAGCTTCATGAATCTTTGGGCAGAGATGAGTTAAATGGTCTCCACTACATAGCTTGCATGGAAACTTAACTTTCTTTCTAGACCCATTTCCACCACCACCAGTGTTATTTTCTGGTTTATTTGCGTCAGTCTTCCTGTCTTTACTCTTTTTCTTACCTCGTCCTTTATTTTTCCCATTGGAATTTTGATTTCCTTTGGGGTTGGAATATTGGACGGCATTAACCGAAGAGGGTTGAGAAGACAAAGGGTTAGACAATGTGACTTGGTTGTTCGTAGAAGTTTGTAAAGACAACTGTTGCAATTGGCTCAACAGGTTCATCGCAGTTGTGTCCACAGATCCAACGATACCATCCACATGTGGACCTGGCTTCAACTTGGCTATATCAACCTTAGTCCCAGGAGCATCTGGCAAGATTTTTTTTAGAATCCCAGATTGAGAGTAAATCAATTCTAACTGCTGGGCCCTAAAAATAGCTTTCTCCTCAGAGTAGACCCCGGACAGGGAGACATCCCTAGAGATTTCAGGTTGTAAATATTTTAGAAACCATTCGAGACAGTATTCCGGGGGAATTTCAGCTTTAATTAGCCTCTTTCTCTATCTCCATTCTTGAATATAATCAGAAATGTGAGTTGCCATGTCCTGAAGAAAATTGGCCAGAAGTTCAGTTCCGACATCATAACAGACGGGTAACTGGAAATGATTTATGAAAATGTTAGCCAAATCGGTGAAGTATGTAAAGTTGTCCCCTGGTAACTCTATGTACCACTTGGCCGCATTACCAGTCAAGGTGCATTGAAAAAGTCTCAATCTAATCGAGTCATCGATAAGGGAGTTTGATGAGCACCAGAAATGGAATGTGGTTACATGGTCGTTTGGCTCTTCAATGCCCTTCCCTTCGAACTTAGGAATGTCTGAAGGGAGTTTGGTTGGGACCGGAGGCCAAGCTGGATTATATTTCATTGGATCGTTTGTTAATTTCGTGAGATCTGGCAAGTTCAATGTTGCCAGAAAAGGAAGCCTAGGAGGAACCTGGGATTCCACCTAGACTAGGTGGAGCTCCCAAAGTTCTGAAAAGATTGGCCTGGATTTTGGAAGGCACCAGGCTGCCCGAAGTAACCAGCAGAACCAGCTAAACCAAAAGGCAAACCTTGTGATCCAGCAAAACTTAGAGTTTGACCAACTCCAACCGAAAAACCTCCATAACTGGCGAAGTTCCCTCCTAAAGGATTATAAGGAGTGGATAACCCCTGATAAGGATTCCAAACAGAAGCTAAGGGAGGAGTACTTCAAAATGAGCTAACTGTGGAGTATGACCTATTCCATTGTTGGCCAAAAAACAGATTCCCAATTCCCATGCCACTAACCACAGGGTTAGTCCAACCTTGAAAGGGATTGTTGTCTTGTCCTGTAGAAGGAAAAGGCATAGATCCTATCGTCAAGTTGGAATGTGGTATATGACCACTTCCAAAAGGAAAAACCTCAAATGAAGCCGACCCACCCATCATGGGTGTAGAGTCACTGAATGGAACTGATGGAATACCCTGTGAATGGGTGCCAAACGGGAAGAACCCAGAAATAAAAGCGTCGGCTTGAGAATTTCCACCCGTGGAAGGAATGGAGGTAAACCCAACTAAGGATGTGCTAAAAAAAGACCCAAATAGAGATGCAGAGGGGATGGAAGTAGTCCTCCCCCTTGTACTGATGTTGGAGTCTGCATAGTTGTAGCACTTGTTGTAGAAGCCATGCTTCCAATAGTGGCCATCGATGGTAAGTGTGTAATACGACCTGGACTTGACGGTCTATGCGTCGGAGTCCCAACGTATTGTAATATGTCTGGATAGTTAGATGGTAGAGGAGAATTCAAAGCCGCTAACAACTCTGGGAGTTCTTCTACCTCTATGTTATCTTCCATTTGAAAGAGAACTCGAGAAAGAACTGGAGTGTTCCTCTCTAGTTCTGCGGAAGTACCAAGCCTATGCTAAACACTAATGCCCCCGAGAGGAGGATCAATCCCTGATGCGTCAGCTGCCACGGGATGAAAATCCACCGGCAGTATTACCTCTGCACCTTCTAGGAGAAGGCTCTAAACTTGGTGCTGAAAGACCACGAAGTCTTCGAGATCGTCTAAGTGATCGGTCAGCCACTTTGAATTTTTTATTAAGATCTAATTAAAGACTCAAGAAAAAGTGAAAGCTAGGCAAACTAAGAGCACAGAGCACACGCTAAAAAGTCCCTAAAAGAGGTCAGCGAGTCAAACAACTTTCAAGTATTTTCGCTCTGGGTGATGAGGGCCGGACACCAAAATACAAGAAAGTGAAGTAAGGGGCCTTTCGAAGATAGTCTAGGATAATGACGGCCCAGTCCTACCAACGAAGGTAACAGAGGAAGTTATGCTGACCTCCTAACAGCATCTTGCGTCGGTGCAAGCCCCCAAGCTTCGCAAGGGTGCCCTCCAATAGTACCATTGAGAGTGATACAACGTCGATCTCATGTGCCACGGGATTCCCCTCCGCAGCCACCTATGTAGATCCCCAAGAGAAGCAACTAAGGTTACCAACTCGCATTAGAAGCCAGGTAGAACAGTCTTGAGGTAAGATTCGACAATTAGGAGAGGGGGTATCTCTCTTCCTTATCTTCAAAAACCGTCGTGCTTAACTCCCAGATCTGGAGCTTTCCTGGTCTTCCTAATGCTATTGGATTTTCACTCACTATTCAGACTCCTATGTTTGATAGTTTAAATGACCTTGAAGAGTTTTCTCTCCACTCACCTAATCCAAGGCCCTAAAATATCCTAAAACTTGTTGGTGTGTCTAACTTGACAATTATAAAAAGTTCTAATGTATTTTAGTTAGCGCTTGTTTTTAAATGGGTTTTTCTTTAAGTCAAGGGATAAGCGGAAGTGAAACTTGTGGTATTTTGACGCAAAAGAAATTAATAAAAACCAAACTACATGCAAATGCACTTGTTTTGTTCTTCGATGAAAGAAATTTCTACTACGTTCTAAGGAACTTCTAAGAAAGCAATAAATTCTTCTTTTCTTTTCTTTTACTCAAGCTTGACACTCACAAAAATTAACAAAACTATGGATTCCCTAAAAGATGCACAATTTTACCCTAATGCAATGAGTACATGTTGATGCAAGACTTAATACTATTCTAAATCAAAGAATGAAAGTAACTTGTTTATCAATTGTAGTTTGCCACTTAATATGTTTAGATAGAATATAAGTTTCTAATGCTCATTTTTGTCCAAACATTAAAACCAAGTTTCAAGACAAACAAAAATGCACTTTCACTTGCGAAAAGGAAACTAAATCCAAACAAGGCCAAAGAAAGAAAAAACCAAATTTTCAGGAAGTTTTCTTCAAAAGCAAAAACAAAAATGACTTTTCAAAAGTTCTCCAACTAAGACTGAAACTTTATGATTTGAAGAATAGGCAACAAAACACTTTGCATTGTTTACAACACAAAACGGGTGAAAACTCAACAAAAAGTGTGTTTCGAGATGCTCTTAACAATAAGAAAGCAGCCCAAAGAGCTTGGTGAGAGTAATCAAAAGATCAAGAAAGACAACTCTCAAAACCATCACACAACAACTTTCAAAAAGCAAAAAAGTAAATGGTCATAAAGATGCAGTTTTGACATGCAAAAAAAAAGATCACCAAAACAAGATTTGCCACAAAGATTGAGACCAATCTTTCTATCCTGGAAGACCAAAACAACCAAGATTCCTACAAAGAAATCTTATGCGTTTAAACAAAAAATGATGACGCTTGCAACAAAACAAAACAAGACCAATACTCTCTACAACATGAGATAATTTGAAATCACAAACTTGTTGTAGAAACAAAGACTGACACAGAAAAGTAAATATTCAGGAAGGACTCAGATCAGCAGATAGATCTTCAGAAACAAAAATATTTGAAAAATCTTGAGAATTTTAGGATATATGCGACTGTGTTGATGCATAGCAGCATGTATATGCTATTCAGCCTAAGGAAACCTGCATATACGTGGGTTCACTTAAGGAAACTTGTGTATATATGCTTCTGTAAACTGGAAAAATAGCGTATATAAAAGATCACAAGAAAAAACAAAAAAGGCCTGAAGAAACTGATGAAACTTACAGTTCAAGTTCCTACAGGAACAGACTACACAGTCACAACAAGCAATTAAACAGTTGAGCCCTAATTGGGGAATTTTGTTTAGGGATAAATTCCCCTAGGGTCTTGGGTTGATAACCTAGTAGATCGAAGGTTATCTACAAAGAAAAAAAAGCATTCCACACAGCCATGATGCTGATATAAACAAACTACACGAAGAGAGGTGCGCCTGGGGGTCCTTCGTTTGGGAAGATCTAGCCATGGTCCAAACCCTTTTGGAGTTCCTTTTAGTCCTTCAACCTACAAAACAATCAATTCCAGAAAGCACAGTAGTATATTGACCAGTCATCATAAAGAAATCATCTTCATAGCATATTGAAGGGTAGTTAGTTATACAATTAAAACAACCATTCATATGTGAATCATAACATTGTTATCATAAATATGAAGAAGATTTATATCAGGAACAAGACAAGTGTTTCTTTTATTATAGATAACTAAAGTACAGAAATGAATGATTTCACCTGAGTCTTCCTTTCATAAGCTCCAAGCTGAACCATCCTCCGGATTTGTCCAGACTCAAGCTTTCAACAAACTCCTTCCATGACTTACTCCAAGATATCTCAAGTAGTAGAAAGACATCATAGCTCAAGGAAACAAGGATTTCCTCTAATGGGGGAAGTGTTGGAAGCACAAGGATCTTCAGACTTGGCCAGGTACAATCTCAGCAGAGTGACTTTTCTCTCTATCTTCTCCTCCTTAGGCCTTCCCATTGAAGCCTTTTTATACTTTCCCCAAAGTAGTTTTTTAGTTGGGAATTCATTGGGAACAGTTGGGCCACGGGCACTAATAGGTAACCAATAGGTAAAACCCATGATCCCCTCCTGAAATTAAGGAGATTTAATTTTTTTAGGTGTTCTAAGACATATACGCATGTTGGGTATACACAGACCCACGTACACACGAATTTAGCTCAGGGAAATGTCGCGTATAGGGAATAAAACAATTTTTTTTAAGTATTTGGACCAGGCCCAGAAGGACAGGTTGCCCTAGGTCATGAGTGCAACATTACAAACATCAAAAGTGAGATTTGGAGCTATAACACCTATGGAAGTAAGTTGGTCTCGAATCTCTTGCAACCTATTGAGCTATAGATCTATCTTCCCCCCCTTTTGCATCTGATATGACTACAAATGATTCTCCAGTAGCATCTTTCTCTGCATGGAAGTGCCCTGATACAATGTCGTCAAAGTGTCCCACATCTCCTTTGTCGTATTTTTCTTAGAAATACACTGAAGTACATGATCCTTGCCCCATCAAGGATTATGCATTTTTCCTTTGCCATTGCATCCTCATACCTTCCATTATCAGCTAGATTGACTGGGATAGCCATGGTTCTCAAGGCAAAGCCCTTGATGTGATTTCTATCCAAAAAGGCAAGATTTCAGCCTTCCAGATGACAAAGTTGGACGCCCCGTCCAACCTGTCCTAATCCCTCAATCCATTCATTGCCATCTCTGCTCTTCTCCTAGATTCCCTCTTAGTCTCGATTTCCCTCCTATAAATCCTCTTGCCAACTGTTTAACTACTCCTCTCTGATCCTCTTTGCAACTGCAGAACTTGGATCTGGATTTCTTGGCTAAAAATCCCTCAAGGCAAGGGCTCCCTCTACCTTGGTTCTATCCCGTTAGGTACTATACTGGTTTGACAACAACAACACCCCACCAGCTTCCTAATCCACAATATGCCGACAACTCCCTAGGCCCTAGCAGCTGAAGAAACTGAGCCTCTTAGCTCTACGCAATCCTGGAAAGTCTGAATTGCTCCTCTGTCCAATTGCATCAAGACTACCTAAATGAGTAGGATGACATGGCTCTTCGTGAGCCTCTTCTGCCTTCCTTTGCCTCTGTACTCGCCCTCTATTTGGCTCGAAATGATGACGCAGGCCCTCCGCATCACTCCTTCTCTGCTGCTTTCTGCTTAGGAACAACTTCTGTCTCTTGGGAGAGTTGTCTCTGCTGAAAATTTTCTAATTTAGTTAGTACCTTAAGCTCTCCTGTGATCTCCAATGCTCTGATACCATTTTGAAATTTCTAAGTTTAACACATCAGATATTCTTTTTGCATTATCTGGTTTATTTCACCTACTTGTTTCTTTCTTAACAAGTTATTTAACCATATAAATACTAAAAATAAACAAAAATGTAGTCTCAACCATGTACAGGTCATCAACTGAAATAACAGGCAAACACACAAGGGACACCATTATTTTTGGACAGTTTTCCCTAGAAAAACCAAAATTAGGAAAACCAGTGCAACAATTATGAGTATTTTATTACTAGGAAACTTTCTTGAGTACAACTAGGGTGCCAAATTGGCTCACCCAAAAGAGATATCTATCAGGCATTTATACATCTCTTTGAAAGCAGATATTTAGCAAGTTTGCTCCACGAAAATACTTCTAATGCTTCTCTGAGGCACTACGTCAACCCTCCTGGCCTTTTCATCACTCTGGAACCCCTTGCATCAGCCCTCTACTACTTTGCGCTGGCTCTCTGGCCTTTTGTGTCACCCACGGAAGCCCTACTAGCCTCTGCGCAGTCTCTATGGCCCTCTAGGTGGCTCCTACTACCCAATATCTGCATTGGGCCTCCGAAACTATCTCTTCCTCTCTGCTATGCACTCACTGCCCCTCCCCGCAACTCAAATCACTTATTCAAATTTTCTCAACAAACCCCACTCCATAAAATTAAACTAATTGATCAATCTTGGTGTGTCTCCAACTGACCCTCAAGCCTCCTCTTATAATTTTCCTATTGAGTCTTCACTAGCTGAGATTAAGTCTTTAATCAATGGATAAGATTAGATTTGGCTTGAACCATGTCATTTAGAACACTCTCACCTAGTTTTATATTAATACCCATTAATATTTTAATTTTCCTAGGTTTAGAGTTAGGAACTCCATAAAAAAATATTAATTATTCTAATCTCTCTCTAACAGGGTGGAATTTCCCCAAAACATTTATGGGTCTTTGAGACCTCATATGATTTAGCTTCTCCAAGAATTTTCATGGCTAGAGCACATTCGATGCTACCCGAAATCAACAAATCCTACCTTCATCTCTTGCAAGCAACTCATCTGGTGTTAATTGCGCGAAATGAACTACTTCTTTTTCTACCAAAAACATATGGGGTTCACTCGATTCAAATGCCTCCATAATATTCTAAAGACCATGTATATTTTTCGAGAGGCTGAATAGCTAATTTACTTCTAAGAACTACATAGGTTCAATGACAGGGTGGGCTCGAAGTATATGGGTACCACTCAATCAACAACTTGGGGATATTTTGGTGGCTTCGTGCGAAGTTCCTCAATCAATGTATAGTATGTTGGGTTGAGATGAAATCGGGACTCCAACAAACCATTGATCGAATACGAAACAATCGTTTAGGATAGTATTATATACAAGAACGATATTAGTCTTGAAGCCATTCATGATGGTCTGTGACTTGTTGGGACCCGAAGGAAATTAATTTTTGAAAAGATCCATTTAAGGGCAAGATTAGCAGAGGTGTCATTGGAGCCAATAACCTACTTTTTTATGGCCTGAAACGAGTGCCCTGGATCTGGATCCATGTATTCTACGTTGTTCTGAAGAGAAACCTCAGAAAATTGGGATCGTGTTGATATCATATTCGATTCCTAGCTTGTGACCCCATGAATATGTGGATTGAGGTGCTTCATTCAATCCAACATGTGTTCTAACCACAGATTCTCCATTAGAAGGGTTACTATTGACTTTATGGTCTGTTAATTCTAATCGCTTCTGCGCAAGTTATACATATGTAGGAAATAATTAAGGCAAATGTCGCCCCTCTGGCCATGTTCTTGCAGTTCTTGGCACTCATATGCTATTGTGGAATTGAACTGTGCGAACGGAGACTGGGAGTGGGGAAACATTGTAAAACTGACGAGATCTACGAAATGAATCAAAACTATGTGAATCGATCGTCATGCTCTTCTTATGGCAGCTGCAGTTGCCATTTGTTGGATTATGCACTCCTCATGATTTGTGATGTGGATGTGAGAGTTTGATGGATGGAAATTCTAGGTAGGGCTCATGCAAGGTATGCCCTTGCATGACGTCCAGATGTATATTATTTGGTTTATTTTTTAATTATTTTTATTTTTTATAATTTTTTACTTACTATTTCATTTTCGGACAAAATAGAACCTATGCTCCTTTCACTGCATATGAAAGATACTCAACTATACAGGCCGCACAATATCGCTATATGGAGGAATTACATGCAAAGCTCTTCTATGATCATTGTTTCTCTATAGCAATATCTTTCTTAGGTTCCTTTCTAAGGTATCATTACCGCATGCATCCATTTTCCTATTATATTTAAATTTTTTTGTTGAATTTCAAATAAAAAACAACTATTTTAAAAGTCTGGTTAATTGAACATTTGATTTGAGTTTTTGTTAAACTTGAAAAAAACAATAGCTCTTTCAAAGTTTTTATGAAGTGAATATAGCGAAACTGGGATAAATATTAGATATAATGATGTAAATTCTTCTTGATATCAAAAAATGTTTCATGTTTAAGTTTATTGTGTGATTCGTTTCTCCTACGCTCCTGTGTTTGCATATGAAAGCTACTCAACACCACAGGTGGCACATGATCTTTATATGGAGAAATTACACTCAAAACGCTTTAGTGAGCACTGTTGCTCTGTAGCAATATCTTTCTTAGGTACATTTCTAAGGTACCATCCTCGGACTTGATTGTACTACAGTCATCCATTTGCCTATTATATTTAAAAAAATTGTTGAATTTTAAATAACAACAACTCTTTTAAAAATATGGTTAATTGAACACTTGATTTGAGTTTTTGTTGAACTTGAAAAAGAAATAGCTCTTTTAAAGTTTTGGTCAAGTGAATATAGCGGAACTAGGATAAAGATTAGGTATAATGATGTAAATTATTCCTGAAATCAAAAAATAATTCATGTTTAAGTTTATTGTGTGATTCATTTCTAAATAATTAGACTCCAAAGAGACTTTCAGGCTCTCTGGACAAAAAGGAAGTTAAAAAAAAACTGGTTTTGATGTCTTGAAATTCAAGAAACCAGCTGTGCGAGTTTAATTGATGATTCCCTAGTGTTTAAATTTAATGTAACGATACATATCCGCTTTCCCGAATTAAATAAAATTAAGTATCTAAATGTGGGAGCACGAGAAACATTACATTTTTTGTTGCACTAAATTATTGAATTTGAATTATGATCTTGCAACTCCCCAGATCTCAAGCTTATTCTTTGTAATTTTGATTTGCATGATGAGGCGAAAAGTATCATAATCAGAAATTGTTTAGTATATTTTATCATATCTCTAGATGCAATTTGAAGAGGCATCGAAATTTTCATTTTCTTTTAATTGAATAAATTTTTTTTATTTATGTATTTAAAGATTATCTAAGCTTCAGTTTCTTTTACTTGAATCCGAATATTTATGTGATGGTTTTTGGGTATAAACATTTCATGATTTTAGACATTTTTCATTCAAAGTAGTGGTTGCTTAACTTGAACCTATTGACCTTTAGTTTTTTTTCTTTTCCAAATCTCTGTACATTTATGTAGTAAAAATTATTATTTCTCCTAATTGATTAGTGATTACTGAAAACCTTTATGTAATGTTTTGTCAATAGATTTTCTCTGGGCGTTATTGAACTTCAACTTCATCATTAAAGTTTCTACGTGGTAGGATTTTCATTGACATAATAGAAAATAAACTTATATGGAGTTCAATTTCTTTTCTATCCGTTGAAATTTTATCTGCTAGACTAACTTTTTTTTTTAAGTTGATGTTGCTTAAGATTAAATATACAACTAGTAATGTCTGGTTATGTTTCCCTTTCCAAATACATGTTCACTTATGCAACAAAGATTTATGTTTCTCCTATTTGAATACCTCAAACCACTCTAATAGAAGATTTTCCTGAGTGCTAGTGAACTTCAACTTTTGGTCTACCATTAGAATTGCTAGGCAGAAGGATTCTACAATTATAGAAAGAAAATTTTATCTCCTTCAAATGCATTGGCGACAGAAGGATGATAGGTCTCGATTCCCAAGACCATCCTTGTTGTCTTAAAGATTTCGAAAAAAGAAATTGACTTAGGAACTCTTTCTGTCAAAACCTTTCTCTTAAATATTTCCAAAACACCATCCTTAATGTCTTAGAGATTTAGCAAAAAAAAAAAAATACTCAGGAAATCTTTCTACCAGAACATTTCTCTTAAATCTTTTCACAACAATATTTCTTCACTCGGAAGCCCTTCAAATGTTTTTCCTTTACATTATTGACGAATTTCTCCATCTATTCTCAAATCTTCATGACTTGATTACTTATGTCAATAAAATACTTATTCCATCTATTCTTAGACCTTGATGACTTGATTTACTTGTGAATAAAGTTTAGGATTCATCTCAATTAATAATACAAGAAAATAAGATAATTTATTGATAAAATCCTCTGTGAACTCAAAAGAGAGATTTTCTCCTTACTTCCCTAGATTATGGGATTTTTTAAAACCCCAACACAATCTACTTTGTATTTCCCATTTTTAAAAATACCATATTCATTCTCTATACCTATTTCTAATTACTGACACGATAAAGGTCGTAAACAATTCCAACATAGAAACTCAATAAGAGAGCCTTGTGGTCATTCTAAATTCAAAATAAATAAATAAAACATTTAACCGTGTTATTCATCGACTTTTGATTGAGCACTTTGTTTTATTGATAAAATCATTTGTGAACTCAAGAGAGATTCTATCCTTACCTCCCTAGATTATGGGATTTTTTTTAAAACCCAAACACAATCTACTTTGTATTTCTCATTTTTTAAAATACCATATTCAGTCTCTATACCTATTTCTAATTACTGGCACGATAAAGGTCATAAGAAATTCCAACATTGAAACTCAATAAGAGAGTCTTGTGGTAATTCTAAATTCAAACAAAAAAAAACAAAAACATTTAACCGTGTTATTCATCGACTTTTGATTGAGCACTTTGTTCCTCTTACTATAGTCCAAGTGTCTAAAGACCCTAATATGAGCCTATTCATTAGTCAAAGATAATAAATATAAAACCCCATTTGATAATAAAGATAAAACCCCATTTGTAAAGCAACAAAAACTTCTTACTTATAGAAGTTGACTTTACCAAATTCAAGCCATAAAAATTTTCAGTGATAATATTATAAGATTATTTCCTTACCCTTGTACATTATGGAATGACATTGAAGAAAAGAACAAATAAGATTGTTATGTGATAATATTATCTCCTTATCTCCTTATTAATGCATAAAATTTTCTATGATAAAGAGTTAACCCATATTTTATGTACAACCCATCTCATATTGAATATGATGCCAAACAAACTAGGGGCTATACTTTAAACATAGAACAAATGATTGGAATAACTTCAATTTCACTCTTCGAAAAAATAATTGGAATAACTTTAAACATTAACTAGTGGAAACCAATGACCCATGAAAAACAATTTACTTTATTTGTAAATTAATCCTCTCTTCTGAATAGGCACTTGTAACTTCCATAGATGACTAAAATCCTTCATCCTCTTTGAAGCATGGGTATAAAGTGTTGCAAATTTCATCTTAAAATAAAATAAGATTCATAACTTCGATAAATCATCTCTACTCACGGTTAACCTATTGCATTTGAATTTTTTTCAGAGTTGGCCCTCATGGGGATTTGACTTACAAGAAAAATAATAAACTTTCAAGGTCCACATATGAATCCTGTCTAGGGAGCACATAAATTTAAGGGAATTTTCAAAGATAGTTGGAAACCCAAGGGAAAAAATTTTAAGATATTTATAGAGGAAACAATAGAAAATTGAAAACAATGACAAATTATAGTACATTTTGTACTTAACAAATTCCTCGATATATTTTCTTGTCTAGTTTTACCTATAATATAGTCAAATCCTTGCTTAAAGGTGTATGCTACCAAGTATAAATAAACATTGTACTTATAGGATCACTGTAGGCTCTACAATCTCAGGGTGAGAAATTATAAGTGGTTTTAATTCAACACGGGCAACCTACAATGCCATGTACCAAAATAGGTTGTCTTACTATTGAGTTTAAGACGAATTTACCTATTTAGTTGCAAAAGTTCAAAAGGTAGATATCAAAAAGTTAATACTTCTCAAACAGACATAGGTCAAACTTGGTAATCACTATATTTTATCAACTCTTTCAACTTGTGCACCACAAAGATGTAACCATCATCATCAATGTAACAAAGATCACATTGATGTGAAGTTCATGAAGTGCAGTTGTAGCTGCATTGGATTCTTCCAACTAGGAAGTTTCTTCATTTCCCCTCTCTTCTTGGAAAGAGAAATAGCTCTTTGAGGAAGAGATTAACCAAACTATTGGTTGCACAAGTCCAGTTTTTTTTCTCTTTTTTTCTTTTTTTATCGGGTGGTTCATGAAAACCCGCGGTCACTGGGTGGCCATTACGTCCACAGAAATATATGAGCTAGATCAAGGGTATCAAGCCCCATGGTCAATAGCTAGGCCTGACCCCAAGGGATTCGGGGAGAATTGACACTGTGACCTCCCGAATGGCGAGGCACTTATTTGACCAGTTGAGCCAACCCTTGGGGCTTGCGCAAGTCCCATTGTTAACAGAGAGCTCCTATTTTTTTGGATACAGGTTGCTTGTATTCAAGATAGGACCTAGGACTTAGTGAAATCTTATGTGTTCTATGATATGATAGATATTTTCACTATTATATTAAACAATGGGTTATAAGCCTAGTTCCAGTCTCTCCAATTGGGCCCCTGAGATTGCCAAATTTAGGAAATTTTATTTTCAATAATGTTTTGTAGCTCCTGGATGATTACTTCATCTATAGACAATAGGTCATTCATTTTTGGGAAAGCCAATAGGTCATTCATTTTTGGGAAATTTTCTTTTCAATAATGTTTGTAGCTCCTAGATGATTAACTCATCTATAGACATTAATCCCTTAGAGAGGGAGACGAAGACCCACTCAAACCATGATCTGTGATCAATGTCCCACATATCTCTCCACAAATAAATGTCCTTTTTCCTTGGAGCTTTCTTATTCAATATGTTCAAAATGACCTCAATGCTTTCATGTGTATATTGAGGCCTACAATATACTGACCCAATGATTTCCAAGTGAAAATTAGAAAAAAGGAAGGTCCCAACTTGTTTTGCTGCCAACAAATTCCGAAGAAAACCATACACCCAAGACTTCCATGTATCAGGCTGATGTGTAAAATGTGTAAAAGCATTGTAGGCATGATAATAGTACAATTCAAGAAAACTGGGGGCATCTGGTTGTTGTATATGATACCTACATGGTTTTACAAATATTTTTCCACCAAAATATGCGAGGTAATTTTCTAGGTTAAATGTATGCTCTGACCACTATGGTTTTTCGGTGCATCTTTCCATAAAAAAACTATCTACGTGTCTTTGAACCTTTTGGTGCAAATGATAATGAGTAACTCAATTGAACTTTGTATATACGTTGACTATTTATATATTTGATGTCATTATGTGTATTTTTTTCTTGGCCTTTTCTTGAGGAATAGTGATAATTTTGTGGCCTTTCACAAAACGACAAAACGATCTAAAAATATCATACATTGAAAACAAGTCTACTTATGCACTATTGAGGTCAATAAAATAGGTATTAAATATAGAATTTAGCGAAGATAAAAATATAAAATATTTTTCATAAATTAAAATAATTTCAAATATTAACAACGAAATTTAAGATATAATTTTTTTCCTTAAATTTGAATTTCCCCTTTTTTTTTCATTTCTTATTTATATAAACATAAATTTAGGGATCATTTCCCCTTTTTTTTTCATTTCTTATTTATATAAACATAAATTTAGGGATCCTTACATAAATATTAAATTAGAGGTTGTTTTGCAATGGTATAGAAAATTTAACAAAATGGAGGAGTGTGTTTAGTGTGTGTCAGCACGTGTTAGGACCCTAAGTTAGCATCACCACCCTTGGGTGATTTGGGCATCCAACTGGGTGCACATGACACTTAGGCAAGTCACAAGTATGAGAATGCCCATGATGTGTGATGGTTGTGTGGACCTAGTGCACACCCACTCGACTCGTGTTCGGTTAAAGGTGTCTGGATGGAGAGCGCACCTGATGAACGTTCGGTTAAAGCCGTGCAGATGGTGAGCATGCCTGATGGATATTCGATTAAAGGCGACATGCAAGACAAAGTTTGGATATTTGCAACATGTTAAGTTGAATGCGACGGGAGAGGGCATGACCGGGGTAGCACACCCGAGGAGGCTACCCACACCCGATCGTGGGTCGACCGAACAAGTGTGACGACACACTAGCGGGTTAGAAACCATGTTGAAATGTGACGAGTGGAAGCGTGTGACTGGTAGAATCATGCATATAGTGGACGAGTGGAGGATTGTGATATGCCAACGCATGAATATGGAAAAAAGGGGTGTGTTAATATGGTGGGCAGGTCAGATTGGGGGGGTCAACACATAAAGAGACGCAACCCTTTAAAAAACACCAACCTGTAGGGCATATATATATGGTAGATGTGTTGGAGGGAGAACATACAACCACAGTCACAAGAAACTATATAGTTTGACAGGTCACAATGCGAGGGGCCCATACAAGAGTTTAAGAATGCAGCGGGAAGAGATATTCAAGTGTGAGTATCTTCCCGCCCTGCATGTAGTCGAAATGCAGGAATTGTATAGGCATGCAATGTGCAAGTGGAAAGTGTCGCGAGTAGATAATTACATGCTACAGGCTGCAACCGACAGAGAAGTACACGTAGTGTGCAGACCGGGCAGACAATTTTGCGATGTGGGATGAATGTTGTAATTCAGTTCGAGTGTCACGCCCAGGCAAGGGTGGCCTCCCCACTGTAAAATACATGTAAAATTTTAGAAAGCGATAATAAAAGTTTAAATTGATAAATTTTTTTGTTTGGCATTATTGTTGGCATTATTTATTGGATTTAAGTTATGTTTTCTTCACATAAAAAATAAACAAAGAAAATAATAATAATAATGTTAGAAGGTGTAGTCTGGAACATGGAAAAGAAATCTAAGTATGGAAGCATAGTCAGTGCCGCACGACGCCCTGAATGGTGTGACCATCTCGAGGGCGTGATAGATGCTATTAGAGGTAATCCAGTAGAGGCCAGAGATGTATGCAGGTTGGGGTTCTTCATAACAAGAAGGGTTGGTTGCATAGTCTGGGGTTTCTTGAATTGGATATTCATGGAAGAACCGTCTGAGCCTTGGTGGATATAGGCACCACTCAATTTTTTGATGATAGGGTTGTTTGTATGGTTTAATCGCTTTATGACTGAACCACAATCATTTAATTGTCAACCAGGGTAAGTATTTTTATTTCAAAGGTGTCTCTATTGTTTATGCCGATACATAGCAACTAGGGAAAGAAATGAAAGAAATGTCGTTGAGCAAAATTGCAGAACTTAAAGCACTTATGCAAAATTTAAAAAAAAAACATACTACAGGAATGAAACCCATTCATCACACTTCATGTTTTTCTTAGAGAATAGAGGTGCCACACATTATTAATGAAAGTGCATCAAATGATTAAATATTATAGTTCTAGCCAATCCTGTTTAATAACATATAACGAATATGAAAACAGAAGTGCACCTGTGCTATAATTTATACAACAAAAATAATAAATACACACTTAAAAGAAGAAACTAAATTAATTTACTACTATTGCAATCCCTACTAAAGAGGAGGGCCTTTCCTCCCTAGAAGAGTGCAGGGATAGAACAAAAACTAGTTAAAAAATCAACAGGAGATGTTTTTAAACATCACGAGATGTGTTCTGTATTAGAAATGACTGAAAGTTTTAATATCAAAATATCAATATTGTTCCTATGTTTTCATTCCATTTTTATGGGACCAGATCCTTTTTTTTAAGTTTACAAGCCCCAAAAAATTAGGGAACATATCAATCATGAGAATCTCACAATTCTCATGCTGATCAATATGAAGAGTAAAATTGAAATTGTTACAAATAGATTCCAAATAAAAGACCTATCAAAGTTACACCATATTCTACAATCATAACCACTCAGATCCTTTAATCACTCATACATAATTTCATGATTCTCGACAATTGTCTTTTAAGACAACAATCATGGTCCTTGGCAGTTGTGCTGTAAAAACATCCTCATGGTGCAACAACAACTTTGAGGTGTAACAACAAAGCTTCGAAATGTAACAAGAAATCTTTGGAGTGTAACAACAAGTAACAAAAACAACTGTTCATCCCTTAGTCCTTAGTATATGGGCAACACCTAAAAGAAAAATCGCGAGAAGACCTCTTCCATAATTACCCTCGTTAGTCATCCCAAAAAGACATTAATTTATTCAATATTTAATAGAAAATGAAAAGATAATGTGTTGGAGAAAATATTGCTCTTATAACCAGGGAAAGTGGCATTTGTGACATAAATTTCATAGGTTTAAAGAGATAAAATGATCAAAAATAGGGTAACAGGTGTCTAAGACATGCTTAAAAATTGCACCCATCATCTCCCCTCAACTAAACACATTGCATGTCCTCATGCAGAATCTCCAGGTACTGTTGTTGTATTGCTGATATAAGTTTGTCAAATTATAAGTACTAGTAGTATCTTCATCAGTTGTAACCCTAAGTAGCCATCAACTGATGCAACCATGATTCATCTTCGTAATTGTACAATTGGTAATGGGGATGACAGTCTTCGACCAGAAGCTAGATCAAGGGATACATAAGTTTAATTCATATCCAGAAATCTCCCATTGATTTCACAATTTGGGCATAATACTAGACACATGTAACAACAACCACAAAATTTGAAAACCCAAAAGGATCACTCTCCTACAGTCTTGCACTACGAGCTTCTGCACATTTCAAGCATCCAGTCAGTGCTCGACTTTTCAATTGTGCAAATATGTTGAGGAAAAATCCGACAATCCTCCTTCTATAGAGGGATGATTTTTCCACCATATTAGAAGTACTAAGAAACCTTCTAACTTGCGCCTCATTTCAGTGGCCATGCTCGGTTCTGCTCTTATCCACAAGGCTACCTTCTCCTCATTTGCATCAGATGACTTCATGGCAAGATGCCACTCCAGCTGATTTCTCATGAAGGAGATGAAGGTACACAACTGAAAGTCCCTCATATAGGAGAAGATGTGTACAATCATGTGCAGGCTAGCATATTCAAAAATCATGTTATGGAGAAAAATTTCACATGACAAGATTTTCTTGTCAAAATCACATGCATGAAAAACATCTAAGAAAGTTTGGGTAGAATTACCACTAATAGCGTCTATTCTCATACACAAATTTTAAATGAAAAAGATAAAATCTCTCCCATAGAAAGATAGGATAAAATGGGGAAGGCCTTCTACACCATAAAAGGTTCAGGGTGAGTCTATATAGTCTACCTTTTTCATTTGTTAATTCCTCAACCTTTTGTTGTAATTACTACATCAGTTCTTCCTTCTCCTTCTAAGTTTTCCTTCTTTCCCACTTTGTCCATTCTTCTGTAAACCTCATATTGGACCACTATTCTTCGAGAGTATATATGACTTTTTGATGTTCCTCCATATAAATCACTCCCTTTTACAAAGAGAGTTCTAGCTACTTCCATTTCTATAACTATGATATCAGTAAAATTTTCTCTGAACACCACCCTGCCTTAGGATCTCCTATTATCTCACATGCAACATTGGTAGGGGGTGTAACAACATCTTGTGATTCACGTTGTTTTGCTTTGGCTATCGGTTCTTGTGTAACATCAACTTCACTAGTAGGTTCTTTTGGATCAACTCTTACCTCTTCTTCTTGAGGAACCTTTGCCTCAACTTTGGGTTCTTGTGTAACAATAACATCGTTGACAGGTTCTTATGTTTCAGTTTCTAGGTCAAATGTTGTGTGAAGCTCCATTTCAGATGCTAGTTCTTGTGTAACAGTAACATCGTCAACGAGTTCTTGTGTAAATAGCATCTCAGGTTTCTATTTGGGTTTCTTCCAAGATGTTATTTGCAACACAAACTTTATATCCCGTTGTTGCTAAATTCTTATCACATGTTGTACACACATAACCTGGTGTAGTTTCTGTTCTCATCTTGTCAACAACCTCCTCCAGAGTATAAAGACCTGGGATCCTTGTTTCCACTTTATTACCCTCTTTTTGTTGCCTTAATTCTTTATTTTCATTTTCTAACTCTTTAATTTTACGCAGTAGGGTTTGGGTCTCGTTCTTACCTGGTGAAGGAACCTATTCTTGCTTGGCCTATTCCTCTTTCTTTTTCTTCCTTGAGTCCTCATGATTGCTTGACTTTTTTTTGGATGGATGTGGAGGTTCTGGTTGGGTGCTAACTTTGAACATCCTTTTTTTTGTTTTGCTACCTATTGGCTTTTCTAGCAACCTTTTCTAGATTTTACTTCTATAGGGTTTCCCTTGCTCCCCATCTACCCCAGCTTCTTCCGGAGCGTCAGCGAGGGTTTTGACTTGTTTCCGACATGAATTCCTTTTCTTTTTGCTCATGAAACTTTCCCAGCTTCTTCCTTGGTGCTCTAGGGCCTCCATTATGATTAATTTTATAAGGTCGTTATTGGTGAACCAACTTTTTGGATAAGAAGGAACCTTCACAGCAATATACATATGCTTCAAATTCTTCAATACGAAGTAAGGAAGGTTAATCAATTTATTGTATTGGAGATGATTAAACAATAGAAAATGATAGTTAAACACTATCATCACCAATCCTTCACATGTAATATACTTAATGATGAATAAATCAACATCTCCCAGTGGCTGAGGAAGCGACAGTTGGTAAACTCTCCTGCCCTTCTTAACCAATTGTTCCTCCCCTTGTAGAAATTCAGCTTTGAGGGAAGGATCATTGATTTTCCAGTTAAACCATCTCTTTCCTTTAGGTTGCAATGATGATACTCTGGAAATTACTTCCTCGGTGACTTCCAACTTCAACCCTTTGACCTCCATCTAGTTCCTGTCAAATTCTTAGCAAAATCTAGGGCAACAGTTTCTTCCGACCATTTGAGTCCTTAGAAAAATTCAAACCACCCTACTTCTTTGAAAATATGACATGGCTCTAGGAAATTCTACAATGCCTCTACGGAATTAGGCTCGTGTCTTACCGCTGCTCCCCCCATCTCTGCTTCAGACACTACCCTATGTGCTATATCTACTTGCTCTTTGAGAATTCTGTGAAATGAAGATCCAGTGCTTCGTTTGGGATAGATATAGGGGCAGTAAAGGCAAGGATGTCAGAACAAGGGGTCGTACAGTATGTGTTATCGTCTCATTATTAATTCAGGGTCATGGAAATTTGTCTTAAGTATAATTTAAGACAATGGAACGATTTCCATAAAAGGGTTATAATGACTGTAGGATTTGTTAAGATTACAAGGTCTGTTGCTTTGAGTCTGGTTAAATTACGGATCATGAAATGATTCACCCTCCCTTGGTTTAAATGCAAAGATCATCCTCGACCATCGAATGGAACATCATATTAATTTCCATAATCGTTAAATAGAGAAAATGCAATATACCTTTTGAATGACTTACCGGAGGGAGATGTGGCAGAAAAGTACTAGTGATATGATTGATTATGGTGGCAACGTACTAGTGATGTCATTTATTGAAGCGAATAGTTATGCCCGATTTGTTGCTGAAAATGGTTAGCTGCTACAGGTATAACAACAAATGTAATCGCTAATTATCCTCTTTACAACAAAACACTTATTTACAATACTTTTGAGGGTGATTTAAAAACTTTTAAAAAGAATGAAAAAAAAGAGATTAATCTTGTAACAACATAGTATAAAATATATGATAAAAATTATGTTGTTACATGGAAAAAGAAATTTTGTAGCAACTACCACATAGTGGTTTTCAACTGTTACCATTCTTTGCCTCCGCCCCTATAAGAGGTTTTCATAGGAAAATATATATATATATACTAATATATATATATATATATATATAATATATATATATATATATATATTATATATATATATATATATTATATAATATATCTATATATATATATATAACTTTTTTTTCTTTTTATATATTTTGGTGTATCAGCCGCCAACAAAAGTTGGTTTTTAGTTGTTACACTTACTGAAGATTAAAAATTTGGGAGCTCAGGAGAATTTTCTCCTGCCCCTTTAATTTGAAGGTCAGATTCCGAGACAATGTTGACAAATAAATCCCTTGAGGCTATTTAATGATATAACCGAAAAAGATGCCCATTAGCAAGTAATGGTGTCCTAGCACTGTCGATAGTGACTAAATTCACAGTCCCATTGTTAAAGACAGTATCAAATTCATAAGGACCTAGCCATCTGGTGCAGAGCTTCCCTTTGAAATCCTTGAATCGTGAATCGTACAGTAGAGCCCAATATACTTTTTGAAATACCTTCTTTTTGATAAATTTATCAGGCCACTTAGCTCTCTGACGCTAGAGGATATGTGTTTGCTGAGTAGAAGCAAATATTTTCTCATCTACCTCATTTAGTTGATTCAACCATTGTTTCTATGTTGTAGCCAAATCTAAGTTCACTTGTAGTGTTGTTCTGAGTGGCTTCATTTCAAACTCTATGGGAAATAAAATATTTTTACCATACACTAACTCGTATGGCAAGAATCACATAGTGTTCCTCCATGTAGTCCTGTATGCCCATAGTTCCTCTAGAAGTTTATAGGCCCAGTTCCTTTGGTGGCTAGCCACAATCTTGGTAAGAATTCCTTCAATGACCTTATTGGTGCTATCCACTTGGCCATTTTCCTATGAATGATAATGCGAAGTAATCCTATGAAATATTTTGTATTTCTCAACTAGGTTTTGGATCAAATGAGATGTGAATTAAGGTCCTCTGTCTATAACTATTTCCTGAGCTATCCCAAAGCGAACAAAATTTCTTTAAAAAAAAGGTGTAAAACAACCTATTATGTGGCTCTGGTTAGTGCCTTTACTTCAATCCCCTTTGTAACATAATCTGTGCAGACCAGGATGTAGGAATTTTACTGAGATGAAGGATTAATTGGCCCTACAAAGTCCAAGGCCCACTTCTCAAATGGCTCTAAAACTATCTGAGGGTGCAATTAAATCTCATCTGACTAGAGTAGTTGACCCATTCTTTGACAACTATGGGCCAATAGTACCCTGTTGAAAGCACCTTATACCCTATCTTTTTATCTGCAAAGTACCCCCCACAAGGTTGTTCTTGACAAGCTTTAAGAATATCAAAGATCTCATCCTCCCTCACACAATGCCAGATCTAATGATTCGGCCTAGTGTGATATAGATATCATTCGATCCAAGAATATCTTTCACTTTGTTGAACAACTCTTTTCATTTCTTTTGATGATAGGTGTTGTGGGAATCTTCCTGTAGCAAGATAATTAGATATGTTTGCATACCATGGTGAGTGAGTTGAAATAGCAAAAGGTTATTCATCAGGAAAAGAATCTTCATTAAGCATACATTCATTACCAACAGTTAGCCTAGAAAGAAAATCAGCCACTACATTATCTTTCTCGAGTTTATCTAGGATTATTATATCAAATTCTTGTAACAAAAATAACCAACGCATAACTCTACCTTTAGTGACTGGTTTATTCATTAAAAAACGAATGGCAAAGTGGTTAATGTGCACAAACACTTGATATCCCGTAATGTAGTGTCAAAATTTGTTGATAGACGCACTACTACAAGAAATTCATTTTTTGTCACCGTCTAGTTAAGTTTAGTTGTAGTCAAATTCGTTCTTATGTAGTAGATGTCATACAATGTTTTTTCCTCTAGCTAACCTAATATAGCTCCGAGAGCAGTATCAGATGCATATGTGGCTATATGAAATGACAGACTCTAGTTTGGTCGTCGCAAAACAGGGGTTGCTGATACACATTTTTTTAATTCCATAAAAGCTTGCTTTTATTTCCCTATCCAAACAAATTCCACATCTTTAATAAGTAGAGAAAATAATGGGGATACAATTCTTGAAAATTTTTCTATAAAAAATCTATAATACCCTACATGTCCCAAAAAACTATGTACCTCTTTTTGTGTTTTGGGCAATGGAATCGTCAAAATTACCTCTATCTTAGTAGGGTCAACTTTAATTCCATCAGTGGAGATAAATTTTAATAATATTAACTATTTATTAATAACAATAATTATTCTAGTAAATATGAATAAATAATTACTTCTTTAGTAAAAAATATTTAATTTTTAATATTGTTTTTAGAAAAATATAAAATATTTTTATTTTATAATAATAATAATAATAATAGTTATTAGTAATATTGTTACTAATAATTGTTAATAATCATTTATTAATAATAATTAATAAATAATAGTCAATTAATTAATTATTATTAAGAAATAATAATAATTTTTAATTAAATATTATTAAATAATAATAATATTAATTAATTAAATAATATTATTAATAATTAATTCGTTTTTACATAATAATAATTATTATTATTAACAATTGATTCTTTCTCACAATGTGATGTTGGACCATGGTTGACCATGCTTAATTTTCATATTGAGACAATCTTTCTGACAAAGAGACATTTGAACATGGTTGACCATGGTTGGCTATGATTCACCATGGTTCACCATAGTTGATATTATAAAACCAAGGGAATAATAAACTTAAGGGATTGATATTATAAATCCAAGGGATTAATACTAAAACCCCAAGGGATTATGAACCCAAGGGAATGATATTAAACCCAAGCGATAAATATTTTAAACCCAAGGTATATAAAACCTAAGATAAATATTATAAACACTAAAAAAACATGGTTGACCATGGTTGATTTTCATATTGAGACAATCATTGTCATAATGCGACGTTGGAGCATGGTTGACCATGCTTAACCATGATTTATTTTCATATCAATACAATCTTTGTCATAATGCGACGTTCTACAATGGTTGATCACGAATAACCATGGATGACCATGTTTGATTTTATAAAACATGGTTGACCATGATGATCATATTGAGACAATCTTTGTCATAATCCCATGTCGGACCATGGTCGAGACAATGCTTGATTTTCATATTGAGACAATATTTGTCACAATGCGACGTTTGACCATGATTGAACATGGTTGACTATGATTGATACTATAAACTTAAGGAAATAATAAACCTTAGGGATTAATACTAAAAACCCAAGACATTATAAACCTGAGAGAATAATATTAAACCTTAAGAATATGAACCCTTAAATTAATAAACCCAAAGGATTAATACTAAAACCCCAAGGGATTAATATTAAACCCAAGGGACTAACATTATAAACCCAAGGTATATAAACCCTAAGATAAGTATTGTAAACACTAAAGTAAACATCCTTGACTATGGTTGATTTTCATATAGAGACAATCCTTGTCACAATGTGATGTTGGACCATGCTTGATCATGCTCAACCATGATTGATTTTCATATCAATACAATATTTGTCACAATGCAAAGTTCGCCATGGTTGACCATGATTGACAATGGAAGACCATGTTTGAATTTATAAAACATGGTTGATAATGATTGACCATGGTTTACCATGGTTGACTTTGACTATGGTTGACCATGATTAACCATGGTTGACTATAATTATCATATTGAGACAATCTTTGTCATAATGTGACGTTGGAGCATGGTTGAGACAATGATTGATTTTCATATTGAGACAATCTTTGTCACAATGTGACATTAGACCATCGTTGATTATGATTAACCATTGTTAACCACAATTGATTTTATAAAACATGGTTGACCATGGTTGAATAAAATTAAACCTAAGGGACTAATATTATAAATTGAAGGTATATAAAACCTACGATAAATATTATAAACACTAAAATAAACATGGTTGACTAGGTTGATTTTCATATTGAGATAATCCTTATCACAATGTGATGTTAAACCATGGTTGACCATGAATGATTTTCAAATCGAGAGAATATTTGTCACAATGTGACATTGGATCATGGTTGACCATCATTGAATTTATAAAATAGGGTAGACAATGGTTGACCATGATTGATATTATAAACCCAAAGGAATAACCAACCCTTAGGATCAATACTAAAAACCTAAGGGAATAATATTAAAACTGAGGAATGTGAACCCTTAGATCAATAAACCCAAGGAACTAATATTGTAAACCAAAGGGAATAATAAAACCAATGGATATAAATTATAAACCTAACGTATATAAACCCTAACATAAATATTATAATCCCTAAAATAAACATGGTTAACAATGGTTGATTTCCATATAGCAACAATCCTTGTCACAATGCAATGTTGGATCATGGTTAACCATGGTTGACCATGAGTTATTTTAATATCAAGACAATCTTTGTCAGAACGCAATGTTTGACCTTGGTTGATCATGGTTGATTTCCATATTGAGACAATCTTTGTGGAAATGTGACATTCAACCATGGTAAACCTAGGGTAATATAAAGCTAAGGGAATAATACGAAACCCTAGGAATATGAATCCTTAGATTAATAAACCCAAGGGATTGATATTATAAACCGAAGGGATAAATATTATCAACCCAAAGTATACCCTAATATAGATATTATAAACCCTAAAATAAACATGGTTGACCATGCTTAGCCATGGTTAATTTCCATTTGAGACAATCCTTGTCACATTGCAATGTTGGAACATGGTTGACCATAATTGACCATGATTTATTTCCATATCGAGACAATATTTGTGACAAAGTGATGTTGGACTATGGTTTACCATGGCTTACCATGGTTTATTTCCATATTGAGACAATCTTTGTCACAATCGGACATTCAATCATGGTAAGCCGAAGGGACTATAAACTTAAGGAAATGATATTAAACCTTAGGGATATGAACCCTTAGATTAATAAACCCAAGGGATTGATATTATAAACCCGAGGGAATAATGAACCCAAGGGATAAAAATTATAAACTCAAGGTATCTAAACCCTAAAGTAAACATGGTTGATGACAGTTAACCATGGCTGATTTCCATATTGAGACATCCTTGTCACAATGCGATAGTGGACCATGGGTGACCATCATTAAATTTCATATTGAGACAATCTTTGCCGCAATGTGACGTTGGACTAGGGTTGACCATGGTTGATTTCCATATTGAGACAATCTTTGTCACAATGCGACATTCGACCATGATTAACCATGATTAATATTATAAACCCAAGGGATTAATACTAAAAGCCCAAGGGATTATGAACCCAAGGGAATGATATTAAACCCAAGGGACTAATATTATAAACCCAAGGTATATAAACCCTAATACAAATATTAAAAACACTAAAATAAACATGGTTGACCACGGTTGATTTTTATTTTGAGATAATCCATGTCACAATGCAATGTTAGACCATGGTTGAACATGGTTGGTTATGGTTTGTGATTGTTGAATAATATTAAACCCTAGCAATATGAACCCATAGATAAATAAACCAAGGGATTGATATTATAAACCCAAGGGATTGATCTTATAAAACCAAGGGAATAATAAACCCAAGGGATAAAAATTGTCAACCCAAGATATATAAACCCTAAAATAAACCTAAGGGATTATCAATATTATAATCCCAACAGATTAATAAACCTAAGGGATTATTATTATAAACTTTTGGGATAAGTAAACCCAAGGGATTAATATTATAAACCCTACAATGGAATTTTTATTTTCAATTACCATTTAAACCAATATGTCCATGGAAAAATTTGAAACAATTCATGGACAAATATTAAACCAAATATTAAATTCTAACATTACAATATTAAATTTTAATGTCAAGTCAAATATTATAAACCTCAAATTAATCTTAAACCTTATGATTAATATTAAAAACCATATTATTAATGTCATAAACCATATAATTATAGGTTTGGTTAGATTCAAAGACAAGATATATGTGACAGACAGTATTGAGCTCAAGAAGGTGATATTGAGAGAGTTTCATGCAAAACCATATTCAGGTCACCTAGGTTATTAGAATACACTCGGAATGGTGAGGAGATTTTATTATTGGTTGAACCTGAAGAGGGATGTAGCAGAGTTTGTGGCTAGGTGTTTTGATTGCCATCATGTGAAGACATAATGTAAACATCTAGGTGGACTACTACAGCCGATTGAGATTCCATAGTGGAAATGGAAATTCATTTCCATGGACTTCATCACAGGTTTTCCAAGGACAGTGAGACATCATGATTCCATTATGTTTATTGTGGAAAGTTTGACAAAGGTTGTGCACTTCATTAGAGTGAAATCTACATTCTTATCTAGCGATGTAGCATAAGTATTCATAAGAGATGTGGTCAGATTGCATGGTGTTCTGAAGAATATTGTGTAATAGAAGGATGCGAAGTCCACTTCCAAGTTTTGGAAGGAGTTATTTGCAGGTTGGGCCCATATTTGGCCTTGAGTGCAATTTATCATCCACAGATAGATGGATAGACAGAGAGGGTCAATAGGATATTGCAGGACATGTTGAGGATGTATGTGATGCATCAACACCAAAAGTGAGAAGAGTACCTTCCACTGGTACAATTCGCTTACAACAATGGGCATCAAGAATCTTTGAGGATGAGTCTATTTGAGGCATTGTATGGGTGGAGTTGTAATACTCCTATTAGTTGGAGTGGTTTGGTTAACAGGGTGTTGATTGGACCAAACATGTTGGCGGAGATGGAATAAGAAATGCAGGTGATCTAGAAGAATATAAAGGCAACACAGGCTAGGCAAAAGAGCTACGCAGATTAGAATGAGTTATTCAAGGAGTTCCAGGTTGGGGAATAGGTGTACTTGCACATCAAGACAAGAAGAGATCCTTGTGGATTGGATCATGTGCAAATATGGTACCACAATTTTGTGGACCCTTCAGTATTATTGAGAGGATTGGGCCAGTAGGCTATCAACTTGCACTACCTCCGAAAATTAAAATCCATGATGTTTCCCATGTGTCATTTCTTAATAAGTATGTTAAAGATGTTGATCATGTGATTGATTGGTCTGTATTATACATGGAACCAAATGGAGAATTCCAACCAAAGCTTCAGTGTATATTGCAGAAAAAGGTGCTCATGCTTCAGAAACGAGAAATCGAGAAGGTGAAGGTGTAATGGAAGCGCTAGGGGCCTGATGAAGCTACATGGGAGATGGTGGATCAGATGGGGGCTATGTATATTTCATTTTTTGTCGGTTGAGGCAAAGCAGTTTCGGTATGGTGTTTTGGTATATGTCTTGGTATATCTTTTGGTATATGTTTTTATGATGTTTGGTATATTTACATATGTATATGATGTAAATACTTCCATGAGAAGTTCTATAAAGATCCAATACGTGGTATGGGTGTCATGTCATGATGATGTTAAGTTTTTATGTTTTCATGTTGGTTTGATTCTTAGCAAGTTGATCATTGTAAATACTACAACAAGTTGTGTTATAAAGCTTCATCGATAGTATATTTTTCTTACAATAGTTTTGTGGTTACAGGTTTTGTTGAACACTGAGGAT
Source organism: Pinus taeda (assembly GCA_000404065.3). Classification (NCBI taxonomy): domain Eukaryota; kingdom Viridiplantae; phylum Streptophyta; class Pinopsida; order Pinales; family Pinaceae; genus Pinus; species Pinus taeda. The sequence goes on from APFE030570502.1 coordinate 64,115, forward strand.
GGTTTTACCCCAAGGGGGAAGGTTTTTTAACATCTATAATGAAAATTCTATGTAATAAAATTTAATAAAGGAAAAATAATAACCATGGTCGATGGGACACTTATTCCAAGCTGAATTTTGGGAAAACGCATAGTGATGGGGATCACTTGTGGTTGTTTAATGGCTAAGGAAATTGGAAAAGGCAATGGTTAAGGCTTCGGAAAGGAAAAATGGCATTTTGGCACATTTATTTATGAAAATAAAGGAAATTAGGAGAAAAGGGAGGTGAAAGGTCACAGGTTGCATGTAAGGCCTCCTTCATAAAAATGCTTCTGAGGATCAATTGGTAAACCTTTTGTTAGTTCAATTTTGGAGCTCTCTCATTATTCTCTCTCTCTTTCATACTCTTGCATACTTATATTTTTCTTGGAGCACTCTTGGAGGGTGTGGCATATTTAGATTTTAGAGCAAGAAGGAAAAGGAAGAGCAAGAAAGTGCAAGAGGGAATCAAGATTAGTAGCTATAGCATTTTTTCTTGTAGGTACTTAGTTGCATGTATGTTTTCCTCACTAGTGTTGGCATGCATGGCATATGCATGTGGATTATTGGTCATGGGCTTTGATTGGCATGGATGATTTCTTGGATTGACAGTGGATTGCCTAGCCTTGTTATTTCCTGGATAGCCATGGAGATTATGGGTTTATTTCCTTGTTTTGTTTTCGTTGGTTCTGATCTTTCCTTTAGCTTGGGTTGAGTTATTAGTTCCTTGAAGCCCTGGTCAGAAAAATGCTCTGGAAGCCTTGTAACAGCTTGGGTTCAGTTATTAGTCCTGGAAGCCTTAGTTGGATAAATTCTCTGGAAGCCCTTGGTGGGTTGATTTACTAGTCTTGTATGCCCTTGGTGGGTTAGGTTAATAGTCCTGAAGCCTTGGTTGGAACAAATGCTCTAGAGCCCTAGATGGCTTGGATACAAATCGATCTAATGATGGTTTTTATGATGTCTAACCATGTGGTGGAATCACTATTTGATGGGTTGAGGTGGATGGCCGCTCGAAGCCCTGGATGGTTTTGGATTGATGTGTTTTATGAGATCCCACATTCATGCTTGGAATATGGCATGGGGCTGAAGAGTGATTTAGCTCAGCCATTCTACGGTCGGGTGGAATGTGGAAGTCCCATCCCAGGTTTTGATTTTGCATGATCAATATGAGGTTATTTCTACTTGTATTTCTATGAGTACTATACTGGATTTATGTGGTTTATATGGCTGTGATTTCATTGGTGTTTCTGCTGCAATTATGTTGGTTATGTATGTGTTTTATGGCAGTAGCTATGTGTGGATCTCATCATATTTTTACTTGTAAATGAATGATCAATGTATCTATGTCCTAATGGATGAAATGGAAGTTGATGTGTTGAGGCATCAATGTTTCTTAGCGATTCTTAGCTAAGTATGAGACCTCTATGCTTAGATCTGTTATTTACACATATAGATTAAATAATCATGATATGTTTGACGAAATGCCCGTCATGTCTTGTAGGGGTCCAATCAAGGTCCCATTCAAGTGATCTCTTTCATACTATCATTTCCTTGCTATATTATTGTTTTGAAGATGTGATTCAATTCTATGGAGTGACCTGGGCTATGGGCCTAAAAATGTGGCTCAAATCTAGGGGACACTGGCACAACACTATGCAAATTAGTCCCTGGATGTTGGCTTGCAGGCTTGTGAGAGTGTCTAGAGGTCAAGTTGTCCAAAAGCTCAATGGGACCCACGCGCTGGTTAGTAGAAAGGTGGGATTGGTTCCTGAGGGTCATAATGCTGATGTTTGATGTCTGTATGGTGTGTTTCTGTCGGTTACACTTCCTTAACGTGTCTTAGGATGTCAAATCATATCATACTAGCTTCTCATCGCATGTTTACCCCGGCTGATCGATTGCTTAGGTAGATGTGGGAGGCGGGTGTTACATCTTTACACAATAGGCACATGTTTGTGCTACAAATATGTGTGTGGTCTATTATAGATATGTTTCATGGTTTGAGAGAGCTACATGATTTGTTACCCATTAAAAAAATGAGTTGATTCATGATCTATAGCTACAAAGCATTTTATTACAATTAAGTGGATTTTCTCATTCCATAGATAACATTTAGTCAGATCTATGAGCATGTAGTTTTTTTTTTGTCTACCGCAACAAATTGACCCATCTTAGATCGGAACTATTTCTACCATGCTAGACTAGAAATCACTTCATCGCATAAAATGAGGAAATTGACTTGTAGAGATATAAAATAATAAAAATAAAATGATTTTTTGTATGAGTTTTAGGTGTGATACTCAGTAACCCCATATGTTAACATTGTTAACAAATAAAGGAGCTTAATTCTCTAACATTAATCCCAACAATCGACGGTTCTAGAATGTAACAACGGTCCCAAGGAAGCCTCAATGTTGCCTCAAACCATGAAAACATGGGGTGATACATTTCAAATTATATATGTAACATTCATATAAATCCTATGGATTGGTTGTGTTCCAAATTCATCAAACATTGTGGCAATATGAAGTATTTAAACCAAACCATAGGAAAAATATTTCATATTTGTATCAGAGCTCAAAAAAATGAATCCAAAGCTTACCTTTTATGAAATACAAATAGTTTTCATCATTGATATAACCTTAAATGGACCCCGGTCTAAAATATTACATTAGAAACCCTGAATACCAAGTCATAGAATTCATAGGGCGAAATCCTATTATCTAGATGAAATAGTCCATTAAAAATATTAATGATGTTTTTTCTCAAAATAGATATATAATGATAACATTAAATCCCAAAAGTTAAACAATACTTTCAAATCAAATCTAGAATAAAAACAACAAATCCCAAAAGTTTAGTACTAGATCTTGTAGAATGGTAATCCCCAAAGATACATAGAGTTTCAACCTACTATGATACCACATGTAATACCTGGAATAAAATGATTACTAATATTGTGTACCTTGTATCCAAGGACTCAAAATTTAGCTCCTTCCGTCTGCCTCAACAATTCCACAGTGATGGTATTGGAATGAGTCACGTCCCAATTGTAGACTCAACGCCCCCTAATGTCACCCTTGATCTTCAGCCTATTAATGCCACATTTATGAGTATTTTTCCCTTCCCCTCTAAAGATTCCTCTTCTTATTTCTCCAATTTCTTATATAGAGTCTTTCCATCATCAATGAACCAATACTAATACTACACTTGTCATAATTATCCTTAATTTGTCTTTCTTTATGTCCTTCTTGTCATTTCCTACGTATTTATTTATTTTATTAATTTATTTGATTTGGGACATGACATACTTCCCCACTTCAATGAAATTCGTTCCGAAGTTATGCAATTAATTATTCCATAATATCACCTGCTACCCAAGAAAACATATGTCACCAAGACAAGAAGAACATCTACCTCCAATGAAGGTATTTTTCACCAAGCCAAGAACATCATCTACCACTAAGGCATGCATCTATCACCAAGACAGGAACATCATCTGCCACCAAGGCAAACATCTGTCATCAAGATAGGGACATCATCTGTCATCAAGATGGGACCATTATTTGCCACCGAGGTAGACATTTGTCACCAATATAGGAACATCATCCACCACCAAGGCATCCACTTATCATCAATACAAAAACATCATCTTCCACCAAGGAAGGTATTTATCACCAAGACAGGAACACCATCCGCAACAAAGGTAGGCATCTGTCACCAAGACAAGAACATCATCTACCACTAAGTAAGACATATTTCACAAAGATAGGGACGTCATCTGCCACTGAGGTAGGCATCTATCACCAAGACATGAACATCATCTACCACCAAGGCATGCATCTACCACTAAGGGAAGCATATGTCACCTGTATAGGAATATGATCTACTACCAAGGCTAACATGTGTCATTTATAATTAAAGATTGTGAATCAACATTGTCTTCCATTTGTATTTTGATTAAAGTATGAGAGAATCATTTAAATGGATGGAATGTTGGAAGGTTGAGATTGAAATTCTTTTACTCAATAATCATTGAAATATTTTGTTTAGGGTCCAAATTATTCACATCAATTCAAATTATTAGATGCTATCAGAGATGGGTCAAAATTATATCTAACTCATCTTGTTCCGAGGATGTATCCTTTTGGTAGAGGAGAAGGGAAATCCTAATTTGAATTCTAATCAGTAATCATGGCTCCCAAGCATCGAAGAAAATATCAGGTAACTCCTGAAGTTGAAACCCCACCTCAAGTTGACTTAGGAGTTGGAACCCCAACTAAGCAAGCAGTGTTACCTTCCCTTGGAGAGATGACAAACATCTTTAAATATTGGATTTTTAACCTAGGTCAAAGGTCAAGACACAATTAGGAAAGGGAATCAATAAAGAAACAAAGGCTAGACAAATACCCTTTAACCAATGTGGAGGGAAGTGAATGCAAAAATGATATTATGAAGTAAGTTCAAAAATCCAAACTACCTAAATTCACAGGTCAAGATGAGGTTTCATTAGTTGAAGCTTATATTATAGGGTTTAAGAGGGATCTATCCTTTAAATCATACTCTAAAAAGGAAAATTCAAAAATAGTAATGAGCCTTCTCAAGGGAGAAGTTCATTTATGGTGGGAAAATGAAGACACAAAATTATATGTTACTCCTTTACAAGTTGCATGGGAAATGATTGAATAATTTTTTAGAACTAGGTTCTCGTTATAAGAATATAAACACCAACAGGTGGGAGCCTTTCATGTAGTGAGACAAAATGGAAGATCAATAGAGGCCTATGAAGCAACATTATGTGTATTAGTTCATCATGTGGACTATATGGTTGATGATAAACGATAAAATGAAAGATTTCTTCATGGGCTTGATCCTTTATTTTGAGCTGAAATTGTCATGTAGAAAACCACCACCATGGTAGAAATGACAAGTTTGGTTAGACAAGTCAGCAAAATTATGGATAAGAGGTATCAACTAAAAAAACTAGAGGAAATAATGACAGGAAACCCCAAAGAAAAACCCTCAAGAACTGAAAGGCACCAATAGGGGTCCCATCAAATAAATAACAAGGTATTTAAGATTTCTTTGAATCTATGGAGAAATTATCTAATGGGACGTCGAATTGAACTAAAGAGAGACCGTAAAGGTCTTAAGCACATTTTTACTCAAAAGGATCTCAATGCTCGACAAAGACGTTGGGGCGATTTCTTCAATGAATATGATTTCAAGGTATCTTTCATAAAAGGGAAAGAAAATAAAGTAGTATATATCTTAAGTAGATGACCTAAGATAAATACAATATTATCATTAAAAGTAAGCCTAAGGGACCAAACTTTAAGCCACCTTATAAAATACCACCATGGAAAACAAATAAAATATTCCTTGCAGGGAATAATATCGATGAGATCTAATTGGCAAGGATATATGGTAGAAACAGAATGATTATTACAATATAAAGGTAAGATGTATGTACCAAAAAAAAGGAGCTTAGGAGGATGGTTTTGAAAGAAGCCCATAGAGCTCCTTACATTGCACATCCAAAATTGAGGAAAATGCATGAGAACTTATAAAATATATAATTTTTTGGGAAGGAATGAAAAAATATATAACTTATTTTATAGCTCAATGTCTATAATGTTAACAAGTTAAAACATAACACTTTCACCCTACATGACTTGATCCAAACTTAAACATAAATGCAATAAATTACATATATAATCATAAACACAGATTTGTAGTAGAAAAACACTTCATTTCATTAATAGAAAAATACTGAACTATGCTTACAATCAAAATGGAAATAAGGTAGGTTGGGCGATGGTAGCTTATCTCGCAGAAGAGATGTCGAAAATACATGCCTATGAACTGTGTTACAATGAGGCTAAAGGGCCTATTTATTAATGGAAAACATGAGAAAACCCTAAAAAACCAAAATTCTAAACCCAGGAGATGTAACACCAAGAGTTTGTGGACCCCGTTGGGGTTAGTTGGGCAACCAACTTCTCGGGGTCGTAGCTTGGTCATATTATCTATGTTTGGTGTGTACGATACCTTGTTGGAAAGGTCTCTTAGAGTAATACAAGTTCCATTGCAAACACATGGCCGTGGCTATAAGTCTACTGCAGACCCCAAAAAAATGTGGTTTAAGGGGTTAAAACTACTCTGGAAGTTCAGGACCTGAAAAACAGCTAAAAATAGTAAATGCTAAAATGAACAAGGAAACAAATAAAACTGACTGGGAGGTCTACGTGGAATAAGCAAGTAGCCACCAATATCCACCTGGATCATTCCTCCCCCTTTAGGAAGCAATGGTCCCCATTGCATGCAGAGCCTCCATGAGGTAAGGAAATTTTTGTTGAAACTCATCCCTAGTCAACCACTTGCCCTCGTGAAGGAGTTGGCCTACTTTGACAACTTGATATAGTTTTATCCTCTATTGGTGAGTGTTCTTGAACTGTATTTTCATGACATGATCAGTTGTGGCTTGTTCCATGCAGCCTAGGTTGAGCTCTGTTGGTGTGAGTTATTCCCAATGTCAGATGTGTCTAACAATGGTGGAAAGTATGGTCGAAGGCGATCTACATTGAACACTAGGTGCAGATCAAGGAAAGATGAGATGCTGAGATCAAAGGCATTGTCAATGAAGGCCTTGGTGATGGTGTATGGCCCATATCGGAGCGGGCAAAGCTTGTGGTGGGGTCCAGCAAGGCACTCCTTCTACCAATGTAGCAAAACTTTGTCGCCCACCTAAGACTTGTTTTGCACTCAATGTTGATCATGGTGCTACTTGTACTTAGCATTGGATCTGTCCAATATGTCATGGACCTACTGGTAGATGTGTTAAATCCACTCAACGATTTTGTTAGCCCTTTCAGCTTCAGATTGAATGTGATCTGAATCTACTTGAGTGGATGCAAATGGTATGGCCACATCAATGGGGCATAATGGATTAAATCCCAATCCTACCTGAAAGGGGTTGTGGTCTGTTGAGCTTTGGAGAGCTTTGTTGTAGCTGTGTCGGACATAGGGCATACTTTCATCCCACGTGTGTGGAAGCTTCGGGTTGTACATGCACAAAATGTGTACAATCATCTTGTTCACAACCTCTGTTTGACCATCAGTTTGGGGATCAAAATACATGGACTTATTAATTTTGTATCTAGCATTGACCTGAGACTTGACCAAAATACACTCAGGAATTTGCTATCCCGATCTGAGACAATGGACTGTGGGATCCCAAAGTGTACCCATACTCAATCAAAGAAGAGCTTAGTAGTGGCCTCTGTTGTGATACTCTTCTCGCAAGCTGCCATGATGGTCATCTTAGAGCATTTTTCGACAACCACGAAAATACAATCATTGTCATGCTTATTAGAAGGAAGGCCTGACATGTAATCCAGGGAGATAGATACCCATAGTCGGCTAGGAGTAGGTAGAGGAGTATACAGGCCTTGCTTCTTGATGGTTGGTTTGGCAATTGTGTAGGTGGTGCAGAATCTAATGTAATTCCCAACATCCTCACAAAGTTTCGGCCAATAAAAATACTTCTGCAATACCTCCACTATTTTCTATACTCTGAAATGTCTAGTGACTCAATGGTAGTGTGCCTTACAAATCATCTTGTCACGTTCACTTAAAGGAACACAGATGTGTCTTAGGTGGCATAACAGTGCATCCTAAAGGTGAAAATTTGGAACTTTCTTCCCTTCCAGGAGTTTCTGGTATATGTTGTTGAATTCTAGATCTCTCTTGTAAAGATGCAGCCACCCCAATGTCTCGTGCCCACAGGAGTTGAGCATAGTGGTTAGCGCCATGACCGGTGGTCAGTTGAGGCAATCAACAACATTATTGGTGCTTCCCTTCTTATACTTAATGTTCAAATGGAACTGTTGCAAATAGGTGGTCCATTTCTGAGTGTGATCATTTTACAACTTCCCTTGTGTCTGTATGAACTATAGAGGTCGGTGGCCTCAGTGGATGACCATTACCTTGCCCAGAATGTAATGCTTCCATTGATGACAGGCTTGCACAATGGAATACATTTCTTTGTTGTAAGTGGGGTACTTTCAAACTGTGTCTGAAAGTGTCTCACTGTGGTAAGCCATTGGATCCCCATTATGAGTAATAATTGCACCAGTAACATATTTGGAGGCATTTGTCTCAATCTCAAATAGTTGTTGCAGGTCTAGTAATGTGAGCGTTGGTGTAGAAAAAAGATGATTCTTCAACTCGCAGAACGCTTGTTTTTGGGTTTCCAACCAATTTTCTTTTCTTTTGCTCCGCCCTTGGTCACTTGACTTAAAGGCAAAGTGATATGAGAGAACTCCAACACCAACCTATGGTAGAAATTGGAAAGACCCAAAATGTTGCAGAGCTCAGTTAGAGTGGTTGGGGCTGGCCAATCTTGAATGACTTGTATCTTCGATGGGTCCACATGTACACCTTGCTCATCAATGATGTACCCCAGATATTGAACTTGGGTCAGGCCAAAGGTGCATTTCTCGAAGTTAGCACATAGCCTATGTTGGCACAGGGTTTGAAGTACCTGTCAAATATAGTGGAGGTTCTCTTCCCAAATCTAGTTGAAGATCAAGATATCATCTAAATACACCACCAAAAATGCAGTGGTCAAGCGTCACAAGATATATTCCATCAGTCTCATGAAGGTTGCGGGGGCATTCGTCAATCTGAATGACATGACAAACCATTCGAAAAATCCCTCCTTGGATTTGAAGGGTTCAATAGGCACCTAGTGATAACCTAACTTGAAGTCAATCTTGTTGAAATATTTCGCCCCCTTGAGCTGGCCCAAAAGGTTATCAATTTGTGACATTGGGTACCTATTCTAGACAATGATATTATTCAATGCCCAATATTCAATACAGAGCCTCCAGGTCCCATCCTTCTTCTGTACCAATACAATCAGGCTCCCATAAGGTGATGAGATTGGCCTGATGTAGCCTTTTTGCAATACTTCCTAAATATGCCTCTTGATCTCATCATTCTCCATAACAAAGTGTCGATAGATCAGTCCATTGGGTAGCGGCGCGCCCGGGTTCAGATCGATGGAGTGCTTGACCTGACAGTGTAGAGGTACCCCTGTGGGTGAGGCATAAATATCATTTTACTCCTCCACAACCTTTCCCATCTATTGTTGCTATGGAGAGGAGCCCTGCTTGGAATCTGTGGCCACAACCTTCTTCTTTCCCTGGGGGCAAATCGTAAGGGAAACACATTCCCTGGTATGGGAAATGATCTTACTGCATTGCTTTGTAGTGATCAAATATATGGCAGTAGGTGGGGCTACCTCCAGTATCCTGTACAACTTATTAGCCAAAGTAATAATCACATAGAAATGTCTAGACTCATATACAGCATGTTGCTTCCACAAGTATGGTTGTCCTAACAATACATCACAAACTTGAAGAGGAGAAACATCACACAATACCTCATCCATGAAGGGCTTGATGTTGTAGGGAAAGCGACACTACTGACACACACGAATATCTCATCCTTGGTGAGGCCACCTAATGGTGTACAACTGTGGATATGCTATAGTTATTAGGCCCAGCCGCTTCATGAGCTTTGCTAAAATTAGATTCTTTTGGCTCCCACTGTCGATGATCAACTGTAGTGGAGAAACCTTCACCCACATCCGTGACTGGAATAGGTGTTCCCCCTCCTCTGGATCTATAGGCTCAATCTTCTAGATCTTGGTGGTGGCCACAGTGGTACCGGGATCCGCATCAATGATTTGCTTCCCTTTGTTAGTTTCCTTATCAGGTTCTGATTCGTAGTCAGAACTTGCATCTAATTTGGAAACCTTTAGCTCAGCTACCAGTGACTACTTGGCCCAACACTCACTTGTATTGTGAGTGGAGCTCTTATGGCACTCATACCATTTTCCTTTGTCCTTCTTCGTCTTTGGGGTGTTGTTCTTTTCTTGTGGCTTCGGTGGGCTGTCCTAGGTACTGCCGCCTTAGCTTGGTCCTTTGTTGTGTGGTTTGGGGGTGATTTTTCTTTGTTTTGGATTCACAGTTCCAAAGTCCCACTTCTTCTGTTTAAACTTCTGATCAATCTTGACAATGTACTGATACGTCGTGCCGAGTGAGGAAATGTCCAGGAACTCCATCTCATCTTGGATGTACTTGTGTAGAAAACTGTTGTACTTGAGCACCAAATGTCGCTTAGTATCTTTGATACCCAGCTTCGTGCAAAGCGTATGGAAGTTACTTGTGAACTCTGGCAGAACTTGGTCCCTTCAGTGCCATAGCATGGTCAACTTTATGTATTTTTCTTCATAGCTATTAACGGGGTAATATTGTTCCTTGATGGAATCTCGGAAATAATTCCAAGTGGGTGTGTCTGAAAACGGCGAGGGTTCACTCTCGTCCTTTTGTTCACAGTAGGTTTCTCACCAATCCTTGACATGTGGGGTAGCTTTAAGAAGTTCAAAAGTAATATTTTCGTAATTGGAAAAATCATGAACTGAAAAATATCCTTCCAATAGATTTAACCATTTATTTACAGTGTCTGCATCTATTAGGCCTTTGAATATGGGAAACTCGAAGTTAATTTGTACCTTAAAAGGAGTGGAGCCTCCAGAGTGGCTACTATATGAAGATGCATCAGCTATGGGTAGTTGTCGAAGGATCTAGGCAAAGTTATCCATCATCGCATCCCTCTATAGCTCGAGGGCTTCCTTAAGAAACATTTTGAAAGGATCTCCTGCCCCCTCATCTTTCTTTTCTTCTGCCATGGGAGGCTGTCAGGTTTTACGAGGCTGATCTTACAATGGTTTAACCAGATCAATCCCTAACTGCTTATACGCTGACCTCGTTGGGGATATGCAAAGAAAAACAGAGAAAGAGCAAACCGCTCTAATACCACTGATCCGAACTTAAACAGGAATGCAACAACTTATAGATATAATCATAAACACAGAGATGTAGTAGAAAAACACTTAATTTCATCAATAGAAAAATACTGAACTATGCTTACAAACAAAATGGAAATAAGATAGCTCGGGCGATGGTAGCTTATCTTTGAGAAGAGATGTGGTGGCTACATTCCTCTGAATTGTATTACAATGAGGCTCAAGGACCCATTTATTATTGGAAAACATGAGAAAACCCTAACCCTAGGATATGTAACACCAAGAGTTTGTGGGCACCGTTGGGGTTAGTTGGGCAGCCAACTTCCCGGGGTCGTAAGTTGGTTATATTATCTCCATTTGGCGCATATGTTACCTTCTTGGAAAGGTCTCTCTAGGTACTATAAGTTTCACCACAGGCCCCTGCCTACAAATATGGTCTTGTTATGGACCCCAAAAAATGTCGTTTAGGGGGTCAAAACTGCTTCGGAAGTTGAGGACCCAAAAAACTGCTAAAAATAGTAAATGTTGAAATGAACAAGGAAACAGATGAAGCTAACTAGGGGGTCTAGGTGGAATAGGTGGGTGGCCACTAATATACACCTGGATCATGATTACTCCAACCACATGATATACTTGAGACAAAGTGGGAAGTTGTTCCAATGGAATTTGTGGGCAGTCTTCCTATAACAACCCAAAGACATGACAATTCGTACTCCCCTTCATAGTCTTTTCCCTTGCACTGCATAATTGTTTGTTTTCTAGCTTTGTTCAATATCACTAGCATGGCTTAGGAACGAATGAGGAGTTGTAGAGGCTCATTAAACAATACCACAGGCAACCCCTGATATTACTATAGAGCTTTTACTACAACTAGGAGATTTCAAGTTCTTACCCCTAACCCTATCCAAATCAATGATGAAATATTATGACACAAATGAAATTTTAAGGAAGCATTAAAGAAAAAAATGACATGCAAATACTACACAATACAAGTCTCACACAATTGCTATGAGGATTTCAATCTAGTTTAAATTTCTTTATAAATGATTAGACGATTAATATGCAATTTAAGGTTCTATAAGACATGAACATCCTTGTTCATGTACATTGGAATGAAAGAGATGTACTAGAATATTTATTTCGTAAAAATTGTTAATACATTTCCTTTTTTTCGTAATCTTGGCAGGACTACATCTTCATCATGTCCAATATATTACCCCGATCGGGGTGGGGAATTGAATTGATGACTTCACATCAAGGAGTATCTTAATAGAGCACTCGATCACCGTCTATCCAAAACCCCATGGACTTAATACATTTCCTTTTTATTCATTCTAAATGGTGGTTATAATTTCCAAGTATTGTTTTGAGAAACCCATGCACAAAATGTTGGAGATGGAGAACCAACTAGAAAAACACAATATATTATGGACTACAAAACCCTCTCTTAGTTTTCTACTACTATTTTTTTTTCTACTAGTTGTGGATCCAATGCTTGTTATCAATGTTGAGCTCTATCCATTTTCTAAATGTAAGGAACCCTTGCCATTTTAAAGTATCCAGAGTGTTTAGAAAAGTATTTCATGTATTTAATATTTTTTCCTATAATGGCATTCTAGCCCTGATGATGGATCCCAGTTGGGATTCGAAACGTTGGCAGAAAAATCTTATTACTGTGGAATCTTCGATGTCTGAATCAAAGGCATTCTAGCCATTGGACATGTTTTCTAAACTAAAAAAGAATGGATAAGAGGAGGCCAAAGGGTTTGGAGAAGAACATCGAAGGAAAGGATAAAGATTAGACTTGAAAATATTACACATATTTTAGGTTAAAATAACCTATAATTGGGTTGACTTGCCTATCCTTAACAATGGGATATCTAATTTATTAATTATATTTAATGAGAAAAATACCATGCAATGGAAAATTTTCATTAAGATTCAATAAGTTATAGTTTCAGACAAAAATGACAAAAAATGGAAGCAAACCTGAAAGTATATCATGGTTCAATATCTAAGATATTTTTTATTGGATTAATAATGATTTTTTTGTAGTAAGCTTGAGTTCAACATAAAACTCCATCTTCATTGATAAGGGACTCATTTCCTAAAGGAAGAACGTCCTTCCACTTCATCTTTTAATGCAAGTGTTCAAAGGAAACATATGCACTAGCATACACATTGCCAATGAAATTGAACATATCAAGGAGGATAAATTGTTTATTAGGATTAATTCTTTCACTTAAGTTGAAGTTCAGATGGATGTAAAGCTTAAATGAATCTAAAATTATTCTTTCGAGTGGAAAATTCATACAATGACAATATGCTTAAAAGATTAACTTTTCCATACTATAATTTCATCGTCTCTTAAAAATCCTCTAAATCCCCTATGCCCTAAACCCCTAAAATTACCTTAAACCCTAACCTATTAATCCATAACCTCTTAACCTTTGAACCCTAATCGTTTTATTAATAATGAAAGGTCCCTAACTAAGATATATGTATAACCAATTAACCGTTGAGCCCTAATCGTTTTATTAATAATGAAAGGTCCCTAACTAAGATATATGTATATATAAGAATGTATATATAAGAATGGAGAAATTCAAAAACAAAAATTAGCATGCGAGACGTATGAAAATAATTTATTCTTTGCAATATAAATCATGTTCAGTAAAATCATCTTAAAACATAAATGAATTTTAAATAAACACATCAAATAACTTTTTTAACATTTTAAATGATATTAGGGTACCGAAGCTTTACAAAGAATATTAAAGTGAGAGGAGTTGATTTGTAACTCGTATGTATACTCTTAAAAAGGAGTCATGTCACCTCTCTCGTAAGCTCTCTCCTAACTCTAGTTGTGCAAAGAATACTAATGTTATTCTTCCTTGCATCAGATAGGTCACAAAATTGATATGTCTAGCGTTCGAAGCATTTTTAACCAAGATTATAGCGTTTAGGTCTACCTGCAGTTATTAATTTTTAATTGATATTTTATTTTTCTTATTAATTTTATTTAAAATGGATAAAATTTGTAGTCTCGGTATTAAACAAGGAGCCACTGCCATGGCGGTAGTCCCTGCCGAGGTCTACAAGGACAACACAAATAGATTGTATTCTGTCCTATTTGAAATGGGATTTGAAATGGAACATTGATTCTATTAAATTATAATATAGAAATACAATACTAAATCTGGAAAAATTGCAAGCGAAACTTATAATAAGTGGTATAGTTACTTGCTTTGTGAATGTAGTTTCTCTTCTTTGAAAATGCCCTTAAACTAACATAGGAGGATGACTTCTGCCACAAACATCTGCAGTTATTGTAACAACAAAAATCACATCTGCAGTTATTGTAACAACAAAAA
>APFE030570503.1:11631-36733 GCA_000404065.3 Pinus taeda
AATTTCAGAGTATCTTATCAAGCAGAAGAACTTATCTGCTGAAGATTCCACATGGGAGGATGAGAATTTTATACAGAAGCATCCAGAACTACTCAAGCGTTGAGGACAACACTTTTTTGAAGGAGAGGGGCATGTTGCGTCCCTATAATACTAGTGATTACCCCATTACTATTGTAGTTGTATCCCTTATTAATATTGTTGTGCCCCTATTGTCCCCATATTTTGTTATTACTGTGCCCCATAGAATCCCTCTATTGTTATTTTTGTGGCTTTATATTATTATTGTTAGGTCGACTAGATTATATTGTGACTCCTTAGACTCCTATATATAGAAAGGAGGTTTTGTCATTTGAATCATCGAAGAATTGTTCATTTATGTAATGTAAAGGAGGTTTCCCCCTCGAAGAGGCTGAATTCTAAGGCGTTGATCTATCTTTTCTATCTTTTATTGAGTTGGTTTCATAACACTTTGATTTCTTTGTCTCTATCAAAGTTTGAAGAAGAGTATCCAATCAAGCTAAAGTCACCCACTATTGTATACTTGAGTCCAAAGTCTTGAGTTCCCTTCAACTACTTTAGAACTCTTTTTGAATCAGACTAATGACCCTCACAAGGCTTTTGCATAAATCTAGAGACGATTCCAATAGAAAATGAAATGCATGGTTTGGTAGTAGTCAAGTAGTTAAGACTTCGTATGATCTGTCTATACTTTGCTGCAACCTCAAATTCTTTTCCTTCAATGGATGTGAGGTTTACATCTTGTTCCATTGGAGTACTTAAAGGATTGCACTCAACCATGCCAAACATCTTCAACAGATGTCCAATTTACTTCTTTTGAGGGATGAATATAAACTTCGAATGTTGGGTTACTTCAATACCAGGATAGTAGTGAACATAGCTCAAATTTGTCATTTCAAAACCTTTCCTTAGTTCTTTCTTTATGGATACAATGTTGTTCTCGTTATTCCCTATCATAAACATATCATCTACATACACCAAAAGATAAACAATTATTTTTCCAACTTAACAAAGTTGCATCATCAGGATCATATTTTTTGAGATTGAGTTTCAGAAGATGCCCAATCAACTTCTCATACCAGGCTCGCGGTGCTTGCTTGGTGTCATACAAGGATTTTACAATCTTGCATACTTTGTGTTCTTGACCCTTCACAACAAAGCCTTCTGGTTGGGACATAAAAACATTATGTTTCATATCTCCATTCAAGAAATCATTTTTTACTTCCATTTGATAGACTTTCCAACTATTCTTAGCCGCTAAGGCAAAGAGTGTCTAGATGGTAGCCCATTTTGCAATGGGGAAAAAATATCCTCATAATCAACCCTTCTTTCTATGAAAAACCTTTTACCGCAACCCTAGCTTTATTTTTCTCAAGTGAGTTATCTGCTTTATACTTGTTCTTGAAAAATGTTTACACTTAATTCAGCAGGGGTCCTAGGAGGGGTTTCAAAGGACTACTACTTGATCAAGGGGAAAAATGGGACAAGAAACCACTCTCACCTCAGTTAATTTCCCTTTCTCTTTAAAAAAGTTCAGTGATAGGAGGAGTCCTAATATAGGGAAATCACTAGAATGATGAGACCAATAGTGATGGACAATGTGATTTCAAATTCCCATGAAAGGAGAGGCTCAGATAATAGAATGTTTTTTTTAGAATCAAAATAAGCGCTCTCCAAGAAGGGATTGAGGGAGGGATGATCTTGGGTTTTGGAATATTAAAAAATAATGAATGCCTAAGATAAAAACTTCCAAAATTCCTCACTTGTGATTGATGTGTTTATGCTAGGGTTCAAAGTGAGGCAAGGATGACTCATCCAATGGAAGGATTCAATTAAGTTGTGAGTTTTGGCATAATATAGGGTGACATTCCATGAAAAAATCCTTGAGAGAAATACTATAAGAGACTAAGGGTTGAGAGAAATATCGTGGTAAAATGCCCATCTAATGATCACATATAGTTAAGAGAAAATGTTTTTAATTATGAACTACAAAGAGCAAACCTTCAACAAATCCCCAAGTTAAAGGAGCTCCAAGCATTCTCTCTTGATGCAATAGTGAGGGAATCAGTTTATTTCAAATTCCATTGGTGAAATCCATTCAAAACTGGATGATGTCGAGAGGAGACATAAATGAAGAAACTTTCTTGAAGGAAATCCTAAAATTTCACCTCCCTAAATTTCACACCAAACCCTATAAATTCTCCTTACCTTTAGGGGACAAAGAAAATAGGAAAAGAGAGGTGAACGAATGATATTTCATTAAGTTGATGTGATCACCAAGGATATAGTACCAATGCCTATTATATTGAGAGAAAGGAGTCAAGAATGAGATTGATTTAGGGTTTTGTTCTATCAAGGAGTCTAATTGCATCTTTGCATGCCCGAATGAAGCAATTACCAAGTCACAACAAGGATTTATACTTCAACTTGTCAAATAATGGAGTTTTAAAGTTAGGTTTTTCCAAGGAAACCCCTAAGAACATTCACTTTTTCTTTCCCAAAGAATAACACATGGAATATATCAATAATACCAAAGTGATTCAAGATTTATGCATAATTTAGAGCACAAGACACATCATGATGTAGTATTCCATACATTATAAAATAAAAAATCTACATAAGGGAGAAAGTTACATGGCCAAAAAAGTAAATTCATCCATCAAATTTTCAAGACAGAAGATAAAAATAGAATAACATTAACCTAAAAATCAAAAAGATTAAAAAATCTCCAATTCGTCCTTTAATAGATATAGCGAAATTCTAGAAGAAAAGATGATCCAAACCAAGCGATCATGAGTTACAATCAGATCTCACTTCTATTTATATGAGCCACTAATAGTTCAATGGGTCTAATTATTCTAACAAACCCCTAAAAGTGTCTCTAGTGTGAAAAATAACACCATAATTGGTGACAGGCCCACCAAATAGCTCCATAACATGAAAAATAATCCTATAAGGAGAGTTGAAATTATTATACAATAGCTATGAGGGTCATTGGAAGGCCTAGTGAAGTCCAACATGTGCCAAAATAGATGGAAGGGCTCAAAAAATAGTGATGAAGGGGGTGGCCCCTTGATCACAAAGAAAATGAACCGTGGTGCTCCCAAGTTGCCGTGGGGGCACAAAAATATCCTCATGGGTCTACAAGTGTATCAAACAAGTTTGTATCCCATCTGTAAGGGTTGGAACAATGATGCAATCCCTCCCTTTGTCTCTCATGATGAGACATATTCCTCATCTGGACCCTAGAATAACTGCCAAGTGTGTGGTGCAAGTGTGTATCCAGCTATGAAAGGTGGTCCAAGTACATCATCATATTTAATTAAGTGGAACATGAGCCAGCATTGAGTGGAGCTGAAGGATACCATGATGTGGCTATGTGCTCTCTGCTATAGTGGAGGCCCATGGCTCTCTATGCTCACCCTACAATGAGAATGTGACCCTCTAGAGGGCTTGGAACCTGTATAGGGAGAAAAAAACCCAAGATGAAGACTCGTTTATAATCCTGTATAAGATCCAATTTGTCTTCTCATGTTCTAGTACAAGAAATCATTAGTACAATTGAGGAAATGAGCTTAGAAATCATGGAACGAAGTTGACACTTCACAATGGCATGCCTTTGCATAATGGAATTTAGAATGTACAGGTGACTCCAGGTTTAAGAAAGAGGTTAACAAACAACCCTATTAAGTGGTTTCAACCTCGAAGGGAGTGACAAGTCCATGTTACATCCCTTAAGTGATAGGTGTCATGTGATATAATGATGGAATGGACTGGGACATCTATATATTTAGAGCTAAGATGGATGTGTGGTGCTTCCATAGCACTACCATATCCTCCAATGACTTCATCTCTTCAAATTCATATTATTTCCTCATTATTTGAAGATGCACGTGTCACCATTTTTGAAATGAGATAAGGGAAATGAGTAGAAAATTCCCCTTCTAGAAACCTATTATATTGGGTGGGGATTTTACCCTTTTTTTCCATTATGTAAATAGTGATAATTCCATGATGATTTGATCTAGAGAACACCTTTATGAAGGTAACATTATAAAATGAGGGCTAGAAATCTAAAAGGTTATGCATTTGAATGAGATATAGGATTATATTTGTGTAGATGGGAAGGTTGATATAACCCGATTTTGTAGGAATTAATTGTTGGAGAGTACCCTAATGCAGAGGAAGCTGTAATTTGAAGGAATTAACACCAATCTACTGTAGAATCTAATATTTGCAATAAAGGAGTGGGTAGAGGGGCTTCACCTCATTGACCATTATCCTACCATGTTCATTTGATAAAGGGACTTTTAAAATTGTAAAGAATAAAGTCAATGTATTATAAGTACTATGCAGAGTTGTAGGGTACCAAATGATCTATAGGTATTGAGGGGAGTTTAAAGGATATCTAGTAAAACAAAGAGATTGCTTTATTGGAAATATGTATTGGGAGGGGGTTTGATAAAAATATTTTTGAAGGTATTTATCAATTCCTAGTGAAATTAAAGGCATTATTTCATATTCCATAATGCATCTACTATGTCACAATTAATTAGGTGATGGCCACATGGGAGTGGATGAAGCGTATGATGTTTAGCGCAATGGCAATTTTATTTCTAAGGATATAGTAATACTTTATCGCTAACCTATAAGGATCCAGGGCTATGATAGTGATCACAAAACATATGGATGTGTGTGAGGTTACAGTAAAGAGCATAATTGTAGATGATATGGGCCATATCTTTCAAAAATGTGGTAAGGAACTTATAGGCATTGATCTATAATTCCTTCCTTGTTAAACATGGAAATGAAAAATTGCATCTATATATTCAAAGTTAATGTGGATCAATGCTAGCGCCATAACACTATTATATCCTCTAATTTATTCCTCTCTTGAAATCCACGTTTTTTCTCCTTATTTGAAGATGCAAGTGTCCCCACTTGTGAAATGGGATGAGGGAAATGTGTAGCAAATCATATTCTAGAAACCATTTATCTTGGGTGGGGTGTTTACCCATATTTTACATAATGTAAATAGTGATAATTCTATGTTGAATGGATTTGGGGCATGTTATCACTGAGATTTTCCCAGAAGTTGTAAGAAGGGGAAAGGGGTCCAAGGTAACCACAAACCAATCTTTTAGATACATAATCTAGCCAATCTCTATCCAGAGAGGGCTCTCTCTTTAAGTTTTAGCTTTGTTTTAAAAGATATTAGGCTAGTTATGAAGTTTACGATTTTTGTTTCAGTTTGGGTGGTGAGATTCAATAACAGAGGGGTAGGACTAACTAGTTTAGGCCATTGGGCTACTAGAGTCAAAGAGGATGGCTTAACTGGACTTGGATTATTAACAAAGGATGGTTCCATAGGGTAGGATGGTCGAACAGGGAACAAATAAAGACTTGGAATAAATGGAATGGATTTCAAATAGGTGAAGGGAAGTTAAGAATACTTCAACATATTTAAAGAGGGAACTTGAACGATTACTACTAAAGAGTAATTAAATATTCTTTAATAAATAATCAAAATGGAGAAACTAGACAACCAGAGCAATTAAAATTTCATTGTTTATACTAATTCATAAGAAAACATAACGAACAATAACGATTGAAAGCAGAGTGCAGTTAAGCATATTCTAAATTACTCTTTTTTGTTTGTCATTCAGATGTGAAACAAAGATGATATAATAAACAAGGAAAACTTTAAAACATAAGGTATAGAAAACTTAATGATCTAGTGTTTGATTTGAGAAATCTATGAAAAGTCCCTTGCATTAATTCTTTGTCCGGCAAGCCATACAAAATTTTGGCCAACAACACTTTATTGCAAAATAGCCAATATTACAGCAATGTATATGAATCCACCCTCAACACTCCAATTGAGGGAGTATTTATAAAAAAAAAATTATAAAAAGTATCTCATAACAAAGTGAGATGTATTCTAGGATGACTAACGAATAAGTTACAAGAAAATAGAGACAACTAGTCTCGAAGATAGGAGAAAGGCAAACTGATGTTGTGATGTTCCTATTCTTGCTGAGTGTGCTAGAGGAAAGCCCTATGATTTGGCTTGCTGCTATATTCTTTAGTAACTCTGTGCTGGCTACCCTATTTTGACTGATACTATTTACCTATTCTGATACATTTTGACCTGTTTGATCTTTGTTTATCTTTGTTCATTTTACTATAGTAAATAGCCCAAAATTTACATTTTACCCAGGATAAATTTACAAAATCTGCAACATGTCTTCCCACCATTTTGGCTCTGGCAATCTATGCTTTTGAGGTTTCCTCAGGGTCTCATCAGCTTCTGTATATCTGAAAAAGGTAGGCTAGATTGGGAAAAGTGCTTTATCTCATGCTCAACGTAGAATAAGTTCTCTAAGGTGTCATAGAGGACTCCGCTAGTAGGGAGTGCTCTTATTCCTGAAGCACTTGTTAATGGATTGGCTTGATTGCCAGCATACTTATTCAATTTATCTACATAATCTATGTGCTTCATTAATCTGTCATTGATCGCTAAAGGACTTGGTAGCCCTTTATTCTGCAAAATAGTGAACTTCTCCATGAAATAATTAATTTCTACTTGCATATCTTGACATCTTCTCCCTAAATTTTGCATGAAAGTTTTCTTAGTTAGCACCCTTTTGATTTCCAAAATAGTCTCCTGTCTGCGATGCCAAGTTCTTCTAGTTGTTCTTTATTCCTGCTATTCAAAAATGTATTAGTCGATTGGCTTCATATGGCATTTGTCCTAACAAAGCTTTTGTTTTTTGAATTTCTCCATGTGCTGCTTTCACTAGATCAATATGTTTAAAGATCACTTGGATGGAAGGCCAAACATCATTTATGGATTGAGTGATGTTTGCCCAAAGAATTTTCTTGATTTCTATGAGAGACTTGATAAAACTGAGATATTTTTCTAATGCCTTCACTTTATTTTCTAATGCTCTAATCTCCCTTGTTTTTTCTACAACGTTTATCTTTGAGAGATCATAATTTCTTTCCATTTTAGCAAACTGTTATTTTACCTGTTTAATTTTGAAACTTGTAGTTTCATGTCTTCCATTGACTTTATTAGCTCTTTTGTTCTCAAATTGGTGTTGATACCCTGTCCTATTCCTATTTTTGTTGTACATGTGACCACCTTTGCTATTGTTGTTGGGATGTTTGGGGCTAAGACTGTCCCAAGTGTAGAGGGGAATACTGTTGAGACTATTGGTATTACTTCAGGAGGCTGAGAGGACGACTATCCCTGCTTGTCTTTCGGTGCATTTTCTAATGCCTACTCTGTTTCATTCAATCTTTTCGTTGAGTTTCAAGAGTAGGTCCATCATCTCTTATTCAAATTTTTGTTTGATAACCTTAGCAGCCTGTGGATGCCTTCACAGAGGTAGCTTTAGCTATTTTCTTAGGGTTGCAATGTCTTCCCCTTTTTTCTTGATCAGTGCTTCTACACCTTTCACATCTTCGGGATCATGTCCGAATGCAATGATGATTTATTCTAATGATTTTATTATGTTATCCTTGGTCAGGGAGGAAGCTTTTTCCAAGTGTAGTTGGAGAGTTTTATTATCTAAGGAATTTTGTAACTTGTGGGCCATCATTGTTTTACTAGCCAATGTGGAATAGACCATTTCGCCAGTTTTCTTGTGAAGTTCAATTTGATCCATATGATGAATATCTTTTCCCAACACCTCCAGGTTAATTATGATGTAATCTGCTGTTGACTGGGGTTGTTGTACCTTTGGCTTGAAATAGCTCATTACCATCTTTCCTTCTTTAATGTCATAGGCTGACATTAGTATTTGTTGATTTGTGGGTGCCATTTTTAAATATTGATTGTAAATTTGAAGCCTCAATGGATCATTCCTGGCCTTTATCTTTGTGAATTTCCTCTTGATATCTAAGGCCTTTTTACGTTTTGGCCTGAGTATGATACTTTTGCACTATGTTGTTTTTCTAGCTCTTGCCTCTGTGAGCTAGTGGATATTGCTCCTAACTACCCTTTCTTCTCTTTGGCTATCTGTAATCTCTTTAGCTATTTCATCTTATGACAGAGGGTTCATTCTTTCTCATTTTGTCCCTGGCTATTCTGCAGGTCCACTGGTAGGGGTAGTGGTTTCCCTATCCTTTTTTTTGTTTCTTTCCTCATCTAGAGGAGTTTGCAAAACGAGATTATCTGCTACATTGGTTTGGGTTGGTGGAGTCTACACTTCACCCTGTTCTTTGGAGATTTGAGGCTGATCTAACATTATAGGCTATTGTGTGGGCTCTATTTCTTTGCCTTTGGATGTTCCCGTAACTGGTGTGTTGATTTCTTGTGGAGGTTGTTGGGAGGTTCCAGCAAAGGATGCACTAATTCTTGTTTTTCTAGATATCTTGAATGGTACCTGCCCAAAAGAATATAGGTCAAGGGTTTGCTCAAGATTTCTCAAAGCATTCTCAAAATTGACGTATTCTATATCACTTTCTATTATGGTTCCCTCTATCCATTCATCTAGGTTTGCAAACTGCTTAGTTTCTCGGATCCTATGGTGAATATAAGGGGATAACCTATTCTTCGTCCTTCTGTCACATATAAAATTGTTGGGGTCATATGGTACCCATCTAAAACTTTTTCATAATCTAAGATGATCTTCTAAAAAAATTTCATCTTCTTTGCATGCATCCCTATTATTGCAGACAAAAGGGCCTAGCTGATTCTTGATTCTTAACTGAGCTCTTTTCTTGGCACCACAAAAATGGACTAAATTTGCATTTATGATCTACCTGAAATACTCCAAGGCAAATAATTTCTTGGGAAGATACTTCGATAACTTAAAAGGGAAAAGTTCACACCCATACATCCTGATTTCTATGTGGTTTTTGTATAGGTACCAGTCACCTATCCGATACTATTTAGAGATCTGGAGAATTTTCTTCATATCCCCATTGATCTTAGGAGGGAAAACTCCTGTCAACGGAGTTGTTGTTGAATGTACAAATAGGTCAATGAACTCACTATATGTGTAAGTGGACTCAATTGTATTATGAAAGATTGCACTCCAAAAGATAACAGACCTTGGATTTCCTTTGGTGTCAAGTTTCTTGATAAGGAAAGAGAAGTTGTCTGACTGATGATACAACATGAGGTGATATATGAAAGTAGTGTATTTGAAGACTCCTTCATTTTCCCAATTCAAAAATTGTTCATGGATCTTATTGGATATATAGGAAGCATAGTCATATTTGATAGTAGGGGGTTGTCTTGGAGTAACGATGGATAATAACGCCAGGGTGATATCATCAACATATTCACTAGAGTTAAACCCCATAATCAAGGATATCATATCAACAATGAGTTTTCTAGTTTCAGTGAAGCAAGTTTGCAAATAAGGAGGTGGACCTTTGGGCTGGTGCTTTGGTAACATGAAACGTTGACCAATATGGCTTACTTTTGATTAAGACAACTGAGATGCTTTTTCAAGTAAGTACCCCATGGAAATAGGAGTGAGGGGCTGAATAGAGTGGAATTGCAACATCTCATTAATGGATTGAGCAATTATGGGAAATAAGACTGTTTGGCTAGGGGACATAATAGCTCGTTGGATAGGATCATAATTGGCATAGCATTGATGAATTATATCTGGAAAAAAATGGACTGAACAAAGGAAATACATGGGAAGGTCAGATTCCCATAGTCCAAAGATATCAGACACATTCAAATAACTATCTCTAGCTTGGAAAAAGACCTGGAGATGGTTTTTATCACCAGATAAGTCTTTTATCCGAAAATCTTTATCGGCTAGAGGCAGATAATATAAGTTTTTATGAGGGACATTCATGGAAATAGGGGTTTCTATTTTTGGTTATTATGGATTCAAAATGGAATTGGGAGTTTCCTGTGGGAAATAGGTAAGGCATCGGGTTTGGGAAACTTAATATGGAAAACACAGACTGCACTAGAACTAAATTTGGCTCTTTCTTGCAGAATTTTCAGTAGAAAACCGAAATTATGGGGTTTCAGTGAAAAATCGGATAAATACCTGTAGGGGGCAGTGAATAGTATAGTGGTGGGTTGAATAACCAGTCACGGGATGAATTGTTGTAAGTTTCTTGCTCAGGTGGCAGTTTGCAAGCTCGAATAGTTGACTTGGATGTTGTTTTGCATGGGAGCACAGGTTGTAGCGTATAACAGTGAAAATGACATTTTGTTGGTTTATTTAACAAAGTCAAGGTTGGCGGGGTTTTTTGGATTATCGGGGGATTGACGTAGGAGGTGAAAATACGTTTTGTCACTATATGGAGAGTGGTAAATGATACAGGATCGCACCGCTTTTGGAGCTAAGCGGTATTGGGTGGAAGGCGAGTGATCGTATCGAATGCATGATGCATGGTGGATGTTTGGGAAGAAAACCGCTTGGTAATCGCACGTTAAAGTGCAGTCACTAGGGGGGAGTGATATTAGTGATGACCATCGGATGATGGGGGAGCGATCGTGTGGTGGATAGGAAGTGGGGTACGGCGAGAGTTTACCTACGACGGCCTTGATTCAATAAAAAATATTTTAATTGTATCGGGGTCAATGCAATTGGTTGGGGAGTGGTTAGGTTATTAATGAATTTCAGATAAACCCATTAATCCCTTTTAACAATGTTTATGGTTATAGTTTAAGTGGGGCGGGGTATATTAAGGTTTGGGGTTTTATCTATAATTAAATAATACAGGAAAGGGTACATTTGTGTAGGATTTAGGAGTTAATATGACATAAAATGAGAATGAGCGCTAAGTAAACATTAGAGATTTACATTTACTTAGGCTTAATGTTAAAAAAGGGGTTTTTTAGTGATATTGTGTATTTTTCTAAGTAAATTAGGATTTTGTCTTAGGAAATGAGTTTATGAAATCAAATGAATGGTTGATGGATGATTCTAAGTACTTAGGATCTTAAATCATTGGGCTGAGGGTCTGGTCCCTCCAAAAGTCAGAGAAATTCTTTAAGCCCCTTTAATTTTCAAAGACCGAAATACTTTAGGGGAAATTAGTGAAATATTTAGGGAAAAAAAAGTGAATGGAAGTTATTTATTTGACCTTCTCTTGCTTGAACTACATCAAGTGTAATGTCTACCTTGCACTTATGATAAAAGTAAAAATTAACACTTTTAGAGACATTATCCATCACAAGTAATTCTAAAACACCATCTACCCACCCTACCTACTTTAGCCTGACATTTTTTCCTTATTTATTTGAGTGCACTTAGACTCGAAAACCCTTATCAATCTTCTTTTTCTTTTACATGGCAAGCCTACCTAAGTCTACACTTATTACATCCAAGGGCTCAGATTAAACTGTTGAGTTCCTTTTATTTACTCTACTTATCTATTTATCTACCAAGTTTACACTATTTGGTTAGATTTTATCCTCTATTCTACAGCATGAAATTGAAAAATGAATGAGCCAAGCTTAAACTGTTTGACTATTCACCAATTGTGGCATAAGTTAACAAGGTGCACACAATTGCTCACTACAAAAGATGAAAAAGTAGTGGCAATCAGACTTTCCTACTTTCCTGGTCTTTATTTTTTGGGTTCATTTCTTCTCATTTTTGACCATTTTATTCTTTTTACCCTTTGATTTTTCTTTTAGGGTATACCCTCTTTACATTTTTTAAATTTTTTTATTTTTTTAAAATACAGAAAACCTTTGCAACAAGAAAGGTATGAACATATTACAGAGCCCATCAATTCAATCATGAAATATGAAACCTAATGGTATAGGAGCATAACACTGGCTCGAGTTGGGGATGGATTTTCCTGGTGGAAAGTCAAGAAAAGCAGGTCAGATGGCCTTCTGAGTGACTTTGACTGTGCTCTGAAATCTCCTTTTTCTAGTTGCTTTATTGTATGTATGACATTAACACTTGTGAAGCTTAGGGCCTTCTCTTCAGCCTTCAACTCCGACAAGTCACTATCCAATCCAAACTATGACATTACCAAGGATATAGTATGTACATGTAAAAATTAGAATAAATTAAATATTAGGATCATAATAATGTTTCAACATCCAACCATTAACTGGTCCTTCTTCTGTTTCTGTGCCATCCAAGTTTTTTAGATAGTAAGTATTGTTCCCTTGTAAGGCATGGTTAATAAAAGGTCATTTCCATAGGAAGTCAAACTTCCTTTGTTTTCCCTTGTCCTCTCTCCTCGAATCCCATCTTAGAACCTTGTCTCCAAGGTAGAAATCTTCTACCTTGGTTCTTTTATCAAATATTTTCTTAAGATTCTCTTGTAATACTTGAGATTTTTTATACATTTCTTTAGTTTGCAGCAGATGGATGGTCTGGTTTATTCTCCTTTGAATAGCATTGGGTTCCACTTGAGCCTCTTGAAGTAATTTCATTACAGGAATGCCTAAAGATACAGGAAATACAGCCTCCATGTCATAGACTAATTCATAAGAAGTAGTTCCAATAGATTTCTTGGTAGTGACTCTGTCTGCCCATAGTGCATTAGTAAAGTTTCTTGTGCGAGTTTTTATTGTTATTTTCCAATAATTTCTTAATAATATTAATCAGGATTTTTTTGGAAGACTTGGCTATACCATTACCTTGAGGGTAATAGATTGTAGAATGGCCTAAAGTGATATGGTATTTATTATAGAAACTTATCATTTTATTCGATTTGAAGGCAACAACATTATCAGTTATGATCTTTTCAGGACAGCCAAATCTAGACAATATGTTGGTTCCTAAGAATCCTATAATCATTGTGTCATTGGCTTTTCTAGAAGGAATGACTTCTATCCATTTGGTGAAAGAGTTTGTGGTAGTTAGAATCCATTTATGTTGGCTAGAAGAGGGAGGATGGATTTCTCCAATGAAGTCCAAACCCCGTCGTTAGAAGGGATTTTTAGTGGATATTGGTCTCAGGGATAAAGGTAATAGTTTTCTGTTGCCTTCAAAAATTTGACATTTATGGCAAGCAGTGAAAAATGTCTTTACATCAGTGAACAAGGTTGGCCAATAAAATCCAGCTCTTAGGAGTTTGTCTACAGTTGATTTCCAATAAAGGTGTCCACCACAGTTTCATGCATAAAATTCTTTGAGAACTTTGGCAGCTTCTTCCTTTAATAAACAATTCACTAGAATACCTTCATGATTTTTCAAAAAAAGAATATTATCTAAAATACAAAATTTCAAAGCTTACATATTTAAAAACTTTTCTTTGTTCTGGATAACCCTGGAGGAGCCTGTAGGTTTAATAGTACATAAATTATATCAGCATACCAATGTGAATCTAAGAAGGCCTGGCTGATTTGTGGAATCGCCATCTCATGTTCATTATCTAGTTCATTAATATCCGAGGATTGGCAATTTGTTTCAGTCATGAGCTTTGCCAATCCTTGGCCTTTTATAAGCTTTGTGGGTTTTATTTCAATATCATGCTCCAATATAGTGGCAATCTCGTTTGCCTTCAATTCCATCCTCGGTTAAGATGTCTTTGACAATAGCATTTGGTACATAAGCTATTACACGGAAGTGCAATATGTAGACTATAAAGTCTTTAATAGCTTTCACAATTGCAAAAGCTTGCTTTTCCATGATTTTGTATTTTAATGTTGCATCCCTAAGTGCTTTACTAAAAAAGGCTATGGGTTTCTCACATCCTTGATCATCCTTTGTAGTAGAATGGCTATTATGGTGTGTTCCGATGCAAATAAAAATATTATGAAGTCTCTATCAAACTTTGGACTTGTAAGGACCGGTGTTCTGGTCAAAGCCATTTTAATTTTATCAAAATCTTGTTTGGCTTCTACTGTCCATTCAACCTTTGAATCCTTTTTCAACATATTATTAAGCAATCTAATTAATTCCGCTAAGTTAGATATAAATCTTCTTAAAAAGTTAATCTTTCCTATGAAAGCTTGAAGTTCTTTGACATTTGTGTGGTGGGTTATTTGCATAATAGCTTCTATTCTGGCATGATCAATTCTGATGCCATCTTTAGAAATGATATGGCCCAAGAGTTTTTCTTCCTATAGACCAAACAAGGACTTCTTAGGATTTAAAGAAATACCATATTTTCTGCATTTTAAGAATACTTGTTTTAGATGATCCAAATGTTGCTGATCAGATTTAGAAAAAATAGTCAAGTCATCTAGATATATAACCAGGTAATCATGAATTTCTTTTGCAAAGGCTATGTCCATTTCTTCTTGGAGGGTTTCCCCTGCACTCTTTAGTCCAAACGACATTTTAACATACTTGAATGTTCTCCATAGTGTTGTAAAAGAAGTTTTTTCGTCGTCATCACGATGAACCAGAATCTGGTTATAGCTTGAGAACCCATCCAAAAGTGAAATCCTAGAGGCACCTACTACCCTTTGTAAAATATGATCCATCTCAAGTAAAGGGTAATTGTCCTTTAGAGAAACTTTATTTATATTTCTTAAATCAATAGAAAATTTGATTCCTCCAGTTTTCTTCCTAGTAGGTACTAAATTAGACACCCACTCTGAAAACCTGATAGGAGCAATTATCATTGCTTCATACATTCGTTTGAATTCTTTCTCAATTAAGGGAAGCAGTACAGGGTTAATTCTTTTGAGCTTTTTTTTAAATGGTTTTTTATTTTCCTTCAAAGGTATTATATGTTGAATTATAGAGGTGTCATATGATTTAAGGTCTTCATAACTCCAGGTAAAGACATCCTAGAATCCTCTCATTAGTTCAACATATTTGAGTTTTTGGTCACACGGCAAAGATTGAGATAACTTTTTACCATTTTCAGATTTTCTTCAGTTCCAAGGTTATAGTCTTCAATGTCTACTTTTACAGGTTCCATCTTGGGTTTCTTTGGAATATCATTAAAATCAAAAATATCTTCAATAGTGGTTAATCCCTTAGGCAAATGATTGTCTTTTAAATTAATGGCTTCAGATTCTCATTCAATAATTTCATCAATATCCATTTCTTTGAGGTCCTGCATTTCTTTGTTGGTAAATATTGTTGGGTGAGGCATTTGAGTTGCACTTTCTACTAAAATGTTTGTTTCTATCTTATTTGTTTGATCAAATTCACCAACTGTATCTACATCTATATTACTGCTAGAATATTCTTCTTCTAGGGTTAAAAGATTGTTAATCTACTTATCACTGTCAAACACTTGCTAGTTCTTGAAATTGTCAGGTATCGCTGGTCTATGTCTAATCTCAGCTGTGAACTGATGATTTGGTTCAAATGGTAATTTATAGGTGCTGGCAAAAATTACCAGGCTATGAGCTTGCAAATCATGTTTTCTTGGGATTTTGGCAAGCTGAGTCTCTAGAAATGTATTGAGAATCTCTATTATTGTTCCTATGTAATATCTTAATTTGGGATCATTTGTTAGAAAATTCCCTTTAATCTGTTGAATTATCGAATTAGAATCTCCCTGGATAGATACCCTAATTTCTCCTAATTGTTTAACAAGTTTAAGACATAGCAACAAAGCTTCATATTCTACCATATTATTGGTTCATTTAAAGTTTAATCTATAGTCATGGCCTTCAGCATGATCATTTTCAAGGTTATTTACCCAAACTCCTGCTCCTGCTCTTGCTCCTAATTTGTTAACTGAGCCATCAAATTCTAAGTGCCAAAGGATCTCATGTTCGTAATTGGTATCACGAGTTTCAGGAATCTGTTTAATAGGGAGATCTGGCTTTTTAGTTTTTTCAGGTTTCTCTTGGGTATTAGATGTATCATTGTCCTCATAAATTTCCTTGATTTGAACACTAGACTTTTCATTTGTAGTTTCCTCTGGTTCAACTGCTAAAACGCTTACCTGAGTTGAGGGATCACTTTCAGCGTTGTAAAGAATGAAAGAATCCATATCAGAGTGCACCAAGTATGCACCAAGTAGATATGGAAATTTTGAGGTTTCTCCTGGCTACTTACAACATATTTCATTAAACTTTATTTGTAGAGCTTCTTAGGTTGAACAAACACTGAAATACTAGCATAACACATGTCTAATTGTAAAGATCCTTGGAGCTTAGCACCCCAAGATCTCGATAATAGCATGCCATACTTTGGTGGAATATTTGCTACTACTACGTCCATTAACATGGTTTTTTTAGGATATTGAACTAGCGATACACATAAGTCTTTGATTAATCCTAGACATCTGACATGACTTGAATCAAAAGAGAAAAGGTCTTTGTATGGCCTGGTGATGTCTAGGTCTAGTTTCTCCATCACAAATTTTGGCATTAAGTTATGAGATGCACCAGAATCAAACATGGCATTATGAAGTATTTTATCATGTATGTTCAAACTTACATAGAAAGGAGGAACTCCTCCACCTACTATTTTTCCATTTACTTTAGAGCCAAAGATCAATTCAGGTTGGTCATCAAAATCATTTACTAAGTCTTCATTCACAGAAATTTGGAGTGATCTATTGATTTGACTTCTATAGACATCATGTTTGACTAATTTAGACAATGGAAGAACTATTTTAAATTTTCCTACTTCACTCTCAAGATTAAAAGGTTTTTTAGTCTGAGTTCTTGTATTTTGGACAATTGGATTCTCTTTCTCTGCTGTATTTTCTGTGTTTTTTGCTTTTTCAGGAGTGGGGTTATGAGTGGAAGTTGTGTCCAAATTATCTTTAAAAGGTTATTCCACATTTCCTTTAGAAGGAAGAGAAGTGGAAGATTTTTTATTATTGGGTTGGTTATCTGATACATCTTCAATAATTATATTAGCAGGGTTAGTGTCTGTTCTAGAAAGAATATGTATAGGGATGATACTGATGTTACCTTTGTTGGGTTGTTTTGTATATTTCTATCTGTTGATTTCAGGGACATCAATTTTTCTGCTCCTTAGATTATATTTTTTGTGGACTTCATAAATGGTTGTATCATATCCCTCCCTAAACTCAAATGATTCACCTGACTGAGTTTGGAATTGTTTAAGGATGTGAGCTTCTTGATCGTCTTGGGTCAAGAAAACTTGTTGTTCATTGTTGAGTCCCATTAAATTAATTTGAGTGCCTTATGTTTGTTCATCAGAAATCGAGGCTTCAGCATCATTTTCCTAGAAAGGGGACCTAATATTTTTGTCAGGTCCAGTCTTTCCAGTGTTCTGGTTTTGTTTCTTCTTGAAATTTGGATTCCTCCCAGTATTGCTTGGTTGACTATCCCAAGGGGATTTTCTCTCGATTGTTTCTACTCTATCTCCAAGCATACCCATTCCTTTAATAATGTCATCTAATTTCTTTTCAAAGATCTAAGGTTATTCTTTCAAAGATATCCTCCTTTCAACTCTGGCTTTAGCTCATTTAGATATCAGGTTGGCTTCAACACTTACAGTTATACTTTGCATATCTTCTAAGGTTTAAGGAGTTGTTACCTAAGTTGGTATGCCATATCAGAATCAAATCCATCAGGAAATTTGATCAATGCCAAATATGGAGAAGGTCTAAGGTTTTGGGGAATAGAGTTGTAAACATTATTGAACCTGGTGCAATAGTCTTGCATAGCTTCTTGTGTACCTCTTTTCAGGTTTTCATACTCTGATAAAATCTGGAGAGGATATTTTTTATTTTCCCATCTATTCAAGAATGTTTGATAAAGAGCTTGTAGGTCATTGATACTGTTTGCAGGGAGGGCTCGAAACCAAGTCCTAACATCTCCAATCAAACTTTGAACAAATACCCTTATTCGAACATCATCAACATCAACCTCATATATTTCAAAATAATCGGTCATTTTTTTGGTATGTTGTTGAGTTGTGTATGTGCTAGTGCCATCAAATTGGGTGATTTTACTTTGATAGTCTTTGGGCATAACACCGAAGTTGGCAGGTAAGTGCAGGGGAGTATACCTATTTGCCATTGCAGTAGATTGGATTGAAACAACAACTGGGGTTGGTCTTGAAGTGGTGGATGGAGGGGTAGCTTGAGGTTTGGAAGTTAGAGGTGTTGATGATGAACTTGGAGAGGCTGTAGTGATCACAGAAAGGTTTGGTGTTCTTTCAAAGGTAAGCTCAAATTGAATGGAGTTCTACAAATTCCTGTCAAGATGTGAAGTGACAACTTCAAGTTGTAGATTTTTAATAAATATGGGGTCCTGAATAGTATAAGCTAACCCAGAGTCCGAAAAAGTTACAAATAAAGAAGTTTCTAAAAACTAATCAAAGGATTCGTCCTCAAGGTAAATCCACTTCATTGGATAGGATCTTGATCTATATAGATGCCAAGAACTACCATAACTTTCTTGGCTGTGTTGTCTCCTAAGAATCCTAGGAATCAGATTAGGGTTTTCGAACACAGGTGGTGGATTTGGATCAGGATTAGCTCTGGCATAATGAATCCTTTCTGAAGCTAGATTTCTAGGGGTATTTTTGGTTTTTTCTTTAAATAGGTTTTATAATACAACTTCAACAATCTCTTTAAGAAGCTTTAGATATGGGATTTAAACTTTCTTAAAGCTTTATTTCATACGAGGGATTGATCGAGTATTTGCATCTAGATATTAAATCTATAAACTACGCCAGAGATAGACTGAAGTAGCATTCATTTACTTCTACAATTGCATAGCAAGATAACTTCAAAGGCTATATAGCTAACTTCAAGCTCCGTCTATAGCTTATAAAGTAAACAATAGTAACAAAGAAATTATTCAGATCCCCTGTATCGTCGCCACTATGTTATCACTCAGATTTTCCCAGAAGTTGTAAGAAGGGGAAAGGGGTCTGAGGTAACCACAAAACAATCATTTAGATATAGAATCTAGCCAATATCTATCTAAAGAGGGCTCTGTCTTTAAGTTTTAGCTTTGTTTTAAAATATATTAGGCTAGTTATGAAGTTTAGGACTTTTGTTTGAGTTTGGGTGGTGAGATTCAATAGCAGAGGGGTAGGACTGACCGGTTTAGGCCATTGGGCTACTGGAGTCAAAGAAGATGGCTTAACTCGACTTGGTTTCTTAACAAAGGATGGGTCCACAAGGCAGGATGGTCAAACAGGGAACAAATAAAGACATGGAATAAATGGAATGGTTTTAAAATAGGTGAAGGGCAATTAAGAATCCTTCAGCATATTTAAAGAGAGAACTTGAATGATTACTACTAAAGAGAAGTTAAGTATTCTTTAATAAATAATCAAAATGGAAGAACTAGACAACAACAGAAATTAAGATTTCGTTGTTTATACTAATTCAGAAGAAAACATATGGAACAATAACGATTGAAAACAGAGTGCAGTTAAGCATATTCTGAATTACTCTTTTTCGTTTATCATTTAGATGTGAAACAAAGATGATATAATAAACAAGGAAAACTTAAAACATAAGGTATAGAGGACTTATTGATTTGGTATTTGATTCAATAAATCTGTGAAAAGTCCCTTGCGTTAATTCTTTGTCCAGCAAGCCATACAAAAGTTTGGTCCAACAACACTTTATTCCAAAATAACCAATATTATAGCAATGCATATGAATCCACCCTCAATACTCCAATTGCAGGAGTATTTATACAAAAAATATCTCATAACAGAGTGAGATGTATTCTAGGATGACTAACGAATATGTTACAAGAAAATAGAGACAACTAGTCTCGAAGATAGGAGAAAGGAAAATTGATGTTGTGTTGTTCCTATTCTTGCTAAGTATTCTAGAGGCAGGCCCTATGATCTGGCTTGCTGCTGTATTCTTTAGTAACTCTGTGTTGGCTGCCCTGTTTTGACTGATACTCTTTACCTGTTCTGATACAATTCGACCTGTTTGATTTTTTATTATCTTTCTTCATCTTACTATAGTAAATAGCCCAAAATTTACATTTTACCCAGGATAAATTTACAAAATCTCCAACATGTCTTCCCACCATTTTGGCTCTGGAAATCTATTCTTCTGAAGTTTCCTCAGGGTCTCATCAATTTTTGTATATCTAAAAAAGGTAGGCTGTATTGGGAACAAATACTTTATCTCATGCTCAACATAGAATAAGTTCTTCGAGCTATCGCAGAGAACTCAGCCAGTGGGGAGCCCTTTTATTCCTGAAGCACTTTTTGATGAAATGGCTTGATTGCTAGCATACTTATTCAATTTATCTACATAATCTATGTGCTTCATTAATCTTTCCTTGATCACTAAAGGACTTGGTAGCCCTTTATTCTGTAAAATAGTGAACTTCTCTATGAAAGAATTAATTTCTACCTGCATATCTTGACATCTTTTCTTTAAATTTTGCATGAAAGTTTTCTTGGTTAGCACCCTTTTGATTTCAAAAAGAGTCTTTGTCTTGTCTATGATGCCAAGTTCTTCCAGTTGTTCATTATTCCTATTATTCAAAAAATGTATAAGTCGGTTGGCTTCATCTGAAATTTGTCCTAGCAAAGTTTTTTTTTTTTTTTTTTTCTCCCTGTGGTGCTTTCACTAGACCAATCTATTCAAAGATCACTTGGATGAATGGCCAAACATCATTTGTAGATCGAGTGATGCTGGGCCAAAGAATTCTCTTTATTTCTATGATAGGCTTGTCAAAAGTGAGATATTTTTCTAATGCCTTCACTTTATTTTATAATGCTTTGATCTCCCTTGTTTTTACTACAACGTTTATCTTTGAGAGATCATAATTTCTTTCCATTTTAGCAAATTGTTCTTTTACCTATTTTAATTTTGAAACTTGTAGTTTCATGTCTTCCATTGACTTTATTAGCTCTTATGTGCTCAAATTGGTGCTTCTACCATGTCTTGTTCTTGTTGTTCCTATACTTGTGACCACCTCTCTTGTGGTCATTGGGATGTTTGGGGCTAAGATTGTCCCAAGTGTAGAGAGGACTGTCGTTGAGACTATTGGTATTACTTCAGGAGGCTAAAAGGTCGACTCTCCCTCCTTGTTCTTCAGTGCATTTTCTAACACCTTCTTTGTTTCATTCAATCTTTCATTGAGTTTCAAGAGTAGGTCCATCATCTCTTCTTTAGATTTTTGTTTGATAAACTTAGTAGTCTGTGGATGCCTTGATGGAGGTAGCTTGAGCTGTTTCCTCAGGGCTGCAATGTCTTCTTCTTTTTTCTTGACCAGTGCTTGTGCACCTTTCACATCTTTGGGATCATGTCCTAATCCAATGATGATTTCTTCTAATGATTTTATTCTATTATCCCTGGCTAGGGAGGAAGCCTTTTCCAAGTGGTGTTTGGCAGTTGTATTATCTAAGGAATATTTTAACTTGTGGGCCATCATTACTTTACTAGCCAATGTGGAATAGACCATTTCTCCAGTTTTCTTATGAAGTTCAATCTAATCCATAGGATGAATATCTTTTGCCAAGACCTCTGGGTTAGTTCTGATGTAATCTGCTACTGACTTGGGTTGTCGCGCCTTTGGCTTGAAGTAGCTCATTACCATCTTTCCTTCTTTAATGTCATAGGCTGACATTAGTCTTTGCTGATTTGTGGGTGCCATTTTTAAATATTGATTGTAAATTTGAAGCCTTAATGGATCATTCCTGGCATTTTTTTTTGTCAATGTCTTCTTGATATCTAAGGCCTCTTTACTTTATGGCCCAAGGGGATGATACTTCTGCACTATGTTGTTTTTCTAGCTCTTACCTCTATGAGATAGTGGATGTTGCTTCCAATGGGAAATTTTGTTGGCTAACTACCCTTTCTTCTCTTTGGCTACCTGTAATCTCTTTAGTTGTTTCCTCTTCTGACAGAGGGTTTAGTCTTTGTCTTTTTTTCCACGGCTATTCTGTAGGTCCACTGGTAGGGGTAGTGGTTTCCCTATCCCTTTTTTTGTTTCTTCCCTCATTTAGAGGAGTCTGCAAAACTAGATTATCTTCTACATTGGTTTGAGCTGGTGGAGTCAACACTTCACCCTATTCTTTGGAGATTTCAGGCTGATCTAACATTGTAGGTTGTTCTATGGGCTCTATTTCTTTGCCTTTGGATGTTCTCGTGACCAGTGTCTTGACTTCTTGTCGATGTTGTTGGGAGGTTCCAATAGAGGATGCACTAATTCTTGTTTTTCCAGATAGCTTAAATGGTACTTGCCCAAAAGAATCTAGGTCAAGGGTTTGCTCAAGATTTCTCATAGCATTCTCAAAATTGACCTATTTTATATCACTTTCTATTAAGGTTCCCTCTATCCATTCGACCAAGTTTACAAACTACTCAATTTCTGGGATCTTATGGTGAATATACGGGGATAACATGTTCTTCGTCCTTCTATCACATATAAAACTGTTGGGGTCATATGGTACCCATCTAAAACTCTTTCATAATCTAAGATTATCTTCTAAAATTTTCTCAGCTTCTTTCCATGCATCCCTATTATTGCAAACAAAAGGGCCTAGCTGATTCTTAATTCTTAACTGAGCTTTCTTCTTAGCACCACAAAAATGGACTAAATCTGCATTTATGATCTGCCTGAAATACTCCAAGGCAAACAATCTCATGGGAACATACTTGGGTAACTTAAAAGGGCAACGTTCACACCCATACATCCTGATTTTTGTGTGTTTTTTGTATAGGTACCAGTCACCTATCTAGTACTATTTAGAGTGCTAGAGAATTTTCTTCATATCCCCATTGATCCTAGGAGGGGAAACTCCTATCAACAGAGTGGTTGCTAGATGTACAAATAGGTCAATGAACTCACTATAGGTGTAAGGGGACTCAATGGTATTATGAAAGATTGGACTCCAAAAGATAACAGACCTTCGATTTCCTTTGGTGTCAAGTTTCTTGATAAGGAAGAAGAAGTTGTCTGACTGATGATACAACATGAGGTGATATATGAAAGTAGTGTATTTAAAGACTCCTTCATTTTTCAAATTCAGGAATTGGTCATGGATCTTATTGGCTATATAGGAAGCATAGTCATATCTGACAACAGGGGGTTGTCCTGAAGTAAAGATGGATAATAAAACCAGGGTGATATCATCAACATATTCACTAGAGTTAAATCCCATAATTAGGGTTATCATATCAACAATGAGTCTTCTAGTTTCAGTGAAGCAAGTTTGCAGTTAAGGAGGTGGACCTTTGGGCTGGTGCTTTTGTAACATCAAAATTTGACTAATATAGGTTACTTCTGATTGAGACAACTGAGATTCTCTTTCAAGTAAGTACCCCATGGAAATAGGAGTGAGGGGCTGACTGGAGTGGAACTGCAACATCTCATTGATGGATTGAGCAGTTATGGGAAATAGGATTGTTTGGCTTGGGGACATAATAGCTCGTTGGGCTAGGATCATAATTGGCACAGCCTTGATGAATTATATCTGGAAAAACATGGATTGAGGGAAGGAAATACAAGGGAAGTTCAGATTCCCATGGTCCAAAGATATCAGATCCATTCAGATAACTATCTCTAGCTTGGCAGAAGACCTAGAGATGTTTTTTATCACCGAATAATTCTTTTACCAGAAAACCTTTATCGACCAAAGGTAGATAATCTAAGTCTTTGTGAGGGGCATTCATAGATGTGACATTCAGGGCTATAGGGGTTTCCATTTTTGGTTCTTGTGGATTCAAAATGGAATTGAGGGTTTCTTGTGGGAAATAGGCAAAGAAATGGGTTTAGGAAACTTAACATGGCAAAAACGGACTGGACTAGAACTAAATTTGGCTCTTTCTTGTAGAATTTTCAGTAGAAAATCGAAATTACGGGGTTTCAGTGAAAAATGGGATAAATACCTGTAGGGGCCAGTGAACAGTACAATGGCAAGTTGAATAACTGGTCACGAGCTGAATTGCTGCACGTTTCTGGCTCAGGTGGCAATTCGAAATCTCGAACAGTTGACTTTGATATTGTTTTGCATGGGAGCACGGGTCACAACATATAATAGTGAATGAAATTTTGTTGGTTTATTTAACAAAGATAAGGTTGGCAGGGTTTTTTGGATTATCGTGCGACTAACGTAGGTGGTGAAAAGACATTTTGTTGCTTTATGGAGAGCGGTAAATGTTACAGGATCTCACCACTTTGGGAGTTAAGCGGTATCGGGTGGAAGGTGAGCGATCACATCAAGTGCACGATGCGTGGCAGATGTACGGATGGAAAACTACCTAGTGAGCACGCGTTAAAGTGTAGTCACCAGGGGGGAGCGATGTCAGTGATGACGATCGGATGATAGGGGAGCGATCGTGCGGTGAATAGGAAGTGAGGTATGGTGGGAGTTTACTTGTGACGGGCGTGATTTAATAAAAAATATTTTAGTTGTATCGGGCTCAACGTGATTGGTCGGGGAGTGGTTAGGTTATTAACGAATTTCAGATAAACCCATTAATCCCTTTTAACAATGTTTTGTTGGAAATAATACTGAGAGGGGGGGCGAATTAGTATTATCTAGTCAATTATTTTCTTTTTCAAACCCAGAACATATACGCTACTTGAGTTAGAGAAAATCGCGTATATATGCAATTACAGATAAGGAAACCCACGTATACCATACAACCTTATAATTTAAAATATTATACAGATGTTTAACATTAATCTGTGCATCGGGATCATATAAACAGTAACCAGGAACAGAAAAATAGAGAAAAAGACAATCACACACAAGAACACAAGATATAAGGTGGAAACCCAATGTGGGTGAACAACCACCCGCTGCAATATGTCTCTATCTTTTCAATTAGAAACTTATTTTTACAATGATTTTGTAATGGTGCAGTCCTTTACCAGTACGCAGGCTGCTACTTGTAGAGAGCTACAACCCTCTCTCGTTTTCCAGCTTCTCCTCGAAGGGAGCTACAACCCCCTTAGTTCTTGTACTAGTTGAGATACTAGTACGTAGGTTGCTACCTGTTGAAGACTACAACCTTCTCTTCCTTCCAGGGACCACGTTTCATAAATTTTCGGACTGGATCCACAAATAACATGAATCAAACATCAAGAATTTCTGCGTCAACCAATCACCTTTTCACAAATCAAAACTGAATCAAAATAAACACTTCTCTAATGACTGTACCTAGATCATAATAACAGTAATCACACCCCACTTCTGAACCCAGAACACTGTAGCAATAAACAGAAGCAGCTAGAACATAAATCAAGAGATGTACACTACTTCACTATTCAAAAACCTGCGTGCATATGCTTCTGCGA